>PVIH01026756.1:0-18149 GCA_004025045.1 Sigmodon hispidus | reverse complement strand
TTCACTGACCAGAAAAATACTATTATCTTTTTCTATTTTTATCATGAATGAAGTCTCTTTTTTAGTCCATGTATTCACTTGTTCAAACCCCCTTCCCCCTCCGGCCCCTCCCAGTCACTCTTTCTTCTCCCCATCTTCTTATCTCCTCCCCAGCAAGGGCAGGAGGTCCCAAGTCCCAATGTAACTTAGTTCACCATCCTCTCCAGACATATCTGCTTTCCTCACCTGAACATCAAGACTGGGTCAGGTGTTTCCTGGAGGGAGTGGGCACCAAGGTACCAGTCCAAGGTGCTTCAGATTCCAAGCTGTTCAGTGGTAGTGGTTTACAGCATGAGAATACTTTGCTTTTCGTTTAAATTCTACTAATGAGTGAGTACATCCCCTGCTTCTCTTTCTGAGTTTGTGATACTTCGCTCAGGAGGATATTCTCCAAATCCATCCATTCCCTACAAATTTTAGGATATCATTTTTTCTTACTGATGAGTAGAAATCTATTGTGTAGATGTACCACAATTTGTTAATCCATTCTTCAGTTGATGAGCATCTAGGTTCTTTATAGTTTCTTGCTATTATAAATAATGCTGCTATGAACATAGTTGAGCTAATGCCTTAGGAGTGTGAATGTGAATCTTTATGGTATATGTCCAGTAGTGGTATTGCTGGATCGTTGGGGAGCTTGATTCCTAGTTTTCTGAGAAACCGCCATACTGAATTCCAGAGTGGCTGAATAAGCTTACACTCCCACCAACAATGGAGGAGTGTTCTCCTTACTCTGCAATCTCTCCAGCATAGGCTGTCATCTGTGTCTTATATCTTAGCCAATATGACAGGTGTCAGGTAGTATCTCAAAGTTGTTTGGATTCACATTTCTTTGATGGCTAAAGATGTTGAACACTTTTTCAAGTGCCTTTCAGCCATTTGTAAGTCTTCTGCTGAGAAGCTCCTTTTTAGTTCTGAACCCTGTTTTTTGATTGGGTTATTCAAGGTTTTGGGCTCTAGTTTCTTGAGTTCTCTATGTATTTTAAAGATCAGTCCTCTGTCACTTTAGAGTTGATGAAAATCTTTTCTCATTCTGTACTGTTATTTTGTCCTATTGACTGTGTTCTTGGCCTTAAATAAGTTTCTCAGTTTCAGGAGGTCCCACTTATTGATTGTTGTTCTTAGTGTCTGTGCTACTGGTGTTACATTTAGGAAGGGGTCACCTGTACCAATTTGTTGGAGGGTATTTCCCACTTTCTTTTCTATTAAATTCAGTGTGTCTGGGCTTATGTGGAGTTCTTTGATCCACGTGGGTTTGAGTTTTGTGCAGGGTGATAGGCTTGGATTTATTTTCATTTTTTACACACTACCATCCAGCTATGCCAGCACCATTTGTTAAAGATACTATCTTGTTTTCATTGAAAATTATGGGCCTCTTTGTCAAAGATCAGGTTTTTGGTTTAATTCTCGGATCCTCAATTTGATTCCATTGATCCACATGTTTGTTTTTAAGTCAGTATCAGGCTATTTTTATTACTGTAGCTCTAGAGTATAACTTGAAGTCCAGGATGATGATGCCTCCTGAGGTTCTTTTGTTGAGCAAAATTGTTTTGGCAATCCTGGCTTTCCTGTTATTCCAAATGAAATTGAATATTGATCATTCAAGGTCCATAAAATATTGTGTTGAGATTTTGATGGGAATTGCATTGAATCTGTAGATTGCTTTTGGTAGAATTGCCATTTTTACTATGTTGATCCTACTTATCCAGGAACATGGGAAGTCTTTCCATTTTCGAATATCCTCTTCAATTCCTTTCTTAAGTGATTTAAAGTTTTTGTCAAATAGATCTGTTACTTCTTTGGTCATAGTTACTCCAAGGTGTTTAATGCTATTTGTAGCTATTATAAAGGGTGATGTTTCCTTTATTTCTTTTTCAGCCCTTTTATTTTTTGTGTATAGGAGGGTTACTGATTTCTTTGAGTTAATCTTGTATCCTGCTATATTGCTGAAGGTGTTTATCAGCTGTAGAGTCACTTATGTATACAATCATATCATCTTCAAATTGAGATAGTTTCACTTCTGTTCCAATTTGTATCCCTTTAATCTCCTTTTGTTGTCTTATTGCTATAGCTAAATTGAGAAGTATATTGAATAGATAAGGGGAGAGGGAACAGCCTTTTCTAGTTTCTGATTCTATTGGAATTGCTTTGAGTATTTCACCATTTACATTGATGTTGGCTGTCGGCTTCATGTAAATTGCCTTTATTATACTTAGATACTTTCCCTGTATCCTTGTTCTCTCCAGGACTTTTATCATAAGGGAGTGTTGGATTCTGTCAAAGGCTTTTTCAGCATCTTAGGACTTGATCATGTGTTTTTTTCTTTCAATTTGTTAATATGATGGATGACATTTACAGTTTTTCATATGTTGAACCATCCCTGCAATTCTGGGATGAAGCCTACTAGATCGTGGTGGATGATATTTTTTATGTTGTTGTATATGGTTTGCCAGAATTTTGGTGAGAATTTTAGCATCAATAATCATGATGGAAATGGTCTGTAATTCTGTCTTTGTTGCATCTTTGAATGGCTTGGGTATTAGGGTAATTGTGGTCTCATAGAAAGAGGTTGGGAACATCCCTTCAGTTTCTACTGTGTGAAACAGTTTGAGGAGTATTGGTAATAGATCTTTTTTGAATGTCTGGTAGTTTTCTGCACTTAAATCATCTGGCCCTGGGCTTTCTTTCCTTGGAAGATTTTTAATGACAGCTTTAATTTCCTTTAGTGTTATAGGTCTGTTTAGGTATTTCATCTGATCTTTATTTAATTTTCGTAAATGGTACTTGCCAAAAAGTTGTTCATTTCTTCTAGGTTTTCCATGTTTGTCTGGATAGATCTTGAAAGCATGATCTGATAATTCTCTCGATTTCCTGGGGGTCTGTTGTTATGTCCCTCTTTTCATTCTGATGTTGATTTGGACACTCTCTCTCTGCTTTTTGATTGGCTTGGATAAAAGTTTATCTATTTTGTTGACTTTGTGAAAGAACCACCTGTTTGCTTCATTCATTCTTTGTATTGTTCTTTTTGTTTCAATATTATTGATTTCAGCTATAAGTTTTATTACTTCCTGCCATCTACTCCTTCTAGGTGAATTTGCTACTAATTGTACTAAGGCTTTCATCTTTGTTGTTAGTTCTCTAGTGTGGGATTATCTAGGCTTTTCATATAGGCATCTAGTGTTCTAAATTTTCCTCTTAAGACTGCTTCTCGTAAGACTTTGATTTCTTTCTTAATTTCTTCTTTGACCCAGAGGTGGTTCAGTTAAGTGATGTTTAGTTTCCATGATTTGGTAGGCTTTCTGTGATTTTTGATGTTGTTTAACCCTAACTTTAGTCCATGTTGGTCTTATATGATACAAGGGATTATTTTCAATTTTTTGTATCTGTTGATATTTGCTTTATGACCAATTATGTGTTCAGTTTTGGAGAAAGTTCCATGTGGTGCGGAGAAATATGTATATTCCTTTGTGTTTGGGTGGAAGCTTCTATAAATATCTATTAAATCCATTTGCATCATAATCTCTGTTAGACTCCTTATTTTCTGTTGAGTTTCTGTCTGATTGACCTATCTAAGGGTATAAGTATGGCACTGAAGTCTCCCACTATTATGGTGAGAGAATTAATGTGGGATTTAAGCTTTAGTAGTGTTTCTTTTACATAGATAGGTGCCCTTATATAATGAGCATAAATATTCAAGACTGAAATCGCATTTTGATCGATTTTTCCTGAAGTTAATAAGCAATGTTCATCCTGGTCTCTTTTAATTGACCTCATTTTAAATTCTATGTTGTTAAATATAAGGATGGCAATACCAGCTTGTTTCTTAGGGCTATTTGATTGGAGAATCTTTTCCCATTCCTTTACTCTGAGCCTGTGTCTGTCTGTGTGGTTGAGGTGTGTTTCTTGTATGCAGTAGAAGGATGGCTTCTTTTTTTGTATCCATTGTGTTAGTGTGTGTCCTTCTATAGGTAAATTGAGTCCATTGATATTAAGGGATATTATTGACCACTGATGGATACATCCTGTTATTTTGTTGATAGTTTGTATATGTTTCCTGTCTTTGGGCTTTTCTTCTGTGGTATTATTATTTATGGTTTCATGGGTGTATCTGAGATCCTTATGCTGGAGTTTTCCCTCTAATGTTTTCTGAAGGGATGGATTTGTAGATAGGTATTGTTTAAGATTGACTTTGTCATGAAATATCTTGTTTACTGTATCTATAGTGATTGATAGTTTGGTTGGGTATTATAGTCTAGTTGGCATATGACAGAGTCATCAGAGTTGCCAGGAGATGCAGAGCAAATACTGCTCTGAGAAAAGCTGGTGAGATAATAATATTGTTGAGAGAAGGACTGAGGTCTTTGAAACTCAGAACTCTGTCCAGAGCAGAGTCAGAGGTGAATAGATTCCAGCTCTCGGGCTTCCCATCCAGAGAATCCCTCTCTGGGATCTGCATCATACCTAAGGGTCTGATCTCAGACTCTTGCCAGCAGATAGGCCTTAGGCTTTAGCTTTGAGGAGCCTCCTCTAGTGACCCCTAAAAGAAGGGACCTCGGCAGACTGGGCCCTCGCTCTAGGGTGAACTGTGTCAACAGAGAAGGACTGAGGCTTTTGAAACTCAGACCCATGTCCAGAGTGGTGTCAGAGATCAAGCAGATCCCTTGCTCAGAGCAGACAGGAGACACACAAGCCTTCTAGCCACAACTGACTAGGAGATGACTAATTGTGAACCACCAAAGTCATGGGCAGATGCAAAAACAACTTTAAGGATTATTGAAACCTTCGAAGAGGATGTAAAAATTTCCCTTAAAAATGTAAAAGAAAATACAAACAAAAATTGGAAGAGATTAACAAATCCTGGAAAGAAAATCAAGAAATAGAAAACCAAAAAATGAAAGAAACCTTCCAAGAACTAAAAATTGAAGTAGAAGCAATAAAACAGGCACAAAATGAGGTAAAGGTAGAAATAGAAAATCTGCAGAAAAGATCTGGAACTACAGATACAAGCATAAGCAACAGAATCCAAGAGATAGAAGAGAGTGTCTGTGGAGAGGAAGACTCAATAGTGGAAATAGATACATCAGTCAAAGAAAACACTAAAACCAAGAAAGCCATAACACAAAATGTTCAGGAAATTTGGGACACCATGAAAAGAGCTAACTTGAGAATAACAGGAATAGAAGAAGGAGAAGAATACCAGCTCAAAGGCACCGATGATGTACTCAATAAAATCACATTCGCATTTCAAAGTTATTAACTCAAATATGTTCATAGCAGCATTATTCATAGTAGCAAGGACCTATAAAGAACTTAGATGCCCATCAACTGAAGAATGAATTAATAAACTGTAAGTAAACTGCAAACTCACCAGTAAGAAAAAATGATATCCTAAAATTTGCAGGCAAATGGATGGATTTGGAGAATATCCTCCTGATCGAGGTATCGCAAACTCAGAAAGATAAGCAGGGGATGCACTCACTCATTAGTGAACTCTAAACAAACAAACAAACAAGAAAAAAGCAAAGCATGCCCAAGCTGCAAACCACAACCACTGGACAGCTTGGGATCAGAAACACCCTGGACTGACTCCTTGGATCCCACTCCCCCTAGAAGAACACCTGACTCACTCTTGAGGGAGAGGGGAGAAAACTGGATCTGCCCGGAGTGGAGACTGAACTAAGCAATATTGGAACAGTGGGAACATGGGACTGCCTGCTGCCTGCCCAGGGAGGGGATGGGGTGTTGTGGAGAAGAAAGAATGACCTGATGTGGCTGGAAGGGGAAGGGACCTTGAATAAGGATATACAAGGACAGAAAGTGTAACTTCTTTGTTAATAATAATAATAATAATAATAAATCACAAAAGAAAATTTTTTCATAAAAAAAATCACAAAATAAATTTTTTTCAACTTAAATAAGGAAATGCAGATAATGATACAAGAAGCTTACAGTACATTAAATAGATTAGTCCCCCCAAAAAAGTCAAGCCAAAAAAGTCCCCCACAAAATAATCAAGCCACAAAACATACAGAACAAAGAAAACATTTTAAGAGCTACAAAAGAAAAGGGCCAACTTACCTATAAAGGCAGACACATCAGAATAACACCTGACTATTCAATGGAAAAAAATGAAAACAAGAAGGTCTTGTTCAGAAGATATACAGACACTAAAATAGAATGGCTGCCAAACTAGACTACTATAGCTATTTAAAGGAGAACTTTTTACAACAATATGCTTATAGAGTTGTGTACACTAGTGGGAAATAATATAGAGTTTCTATACCCTCTAATCTTAATAAGGACACCTTTCAAACCTGAAACTAGAATATTTACATTGTATCTATTGACCTAATTAATTCAAATTTTCTAAGTATTATTTTTACTCTTGTGTGTATATATGTATGTGTATAAGGTGTTTATTTCTATAGAAATATATAAATACATACTTTCATGATCTGGATCCATATTGGAAGACCACCAAAAAGAGAAAAGCAGATGGAAATATATAATATAGGAAAATGTTATTAGATCCTGTGGTTCCAAACATCTTGTTAATAAAGTACAAAATGCACCAAGTAGAAAATGAAAGGTATACACAACTGAGTAGATCAAATTAGAACTTTTTATCTTAACAGTATGTGAAGAAGTGGGAATGGGGAACAAAGGGTAAATATAATCAACATTCATTGTTTATAGGTATGAAATGATCAAAGAATTTGTTTTAAAAAGTCTTCCAAAATACAACATAAGCAAAATTTAAAAACAAGGCACAGGTTGGATGAAACACTTTCCACAAAAATAGAAGATACAATATTAGCATCAAGAATGTCTAAACATGTCTGTGAATGAGCAATAATGAACAATCCTATAACATTCACAAAAGCTGTATATTAACTACTCAATTCATAAAAATAAGAAGATAAATGTCAGGAGAAAATGCTCAACCAGAAAAATGTACATAAAAATATTAAAGTAGGCTCTCTGCTCCTCCCTGTTCTAGAGACAGCTGCAACTTTTTCTGCAGTGCCAGCCTCATTCCTGAGACAAGATGGTGAATTCACCTCGGAGTGAACGGATTTGGCCGTTTTGGGCACCTGGTTACCAGGGCTGCCTTTGAAAGTGGCAAAGTGACCATTGTTGCCATCAACCATCCCTTCATTGACCTCAACTAAATGGTCTACATGTTCCAGTATGACTCCACCCACGGCAAGTTCAATGGCACAGTCAGGGTTGAGAATGGGAAACTCGTCATCAATGGGAAGCCCATTACTATCTTCCAGGAGCGAGATCCTGCCAACATCAAATGGGGTGATGCTGGTGCCTAGTATGTTGTTGAGTCTTCACCACCATGGAGAAGGCTGGGACCCACTTGAAGGGTGGGACCAAAAGAGTTATCATCTCTGCACCTTCTGCTGATGCTCCCATGTTTGTGATGGGTATGAACCATGAGAAGTATGACAATTCTCTCAAGATTGTCAGCAATGCTTCCTACACCACTAACTGCCTAGCCCCCCTGGCCAAGGTCATCCACAACAACTTTTGCATTGTGGAAGGACTCATGACTACAGTCCACGCCATTACTGCCACTTAGAAGACTGTAGATGGCCCCTCTGGGAAGTTGTGGTATGATGGCCGCGGGGCTGTCCAGAACATCATCCCAGCGTCTACAAGTGTGGCCAAGGCTGTGGGCAAGGTCATCCCGGAGCTGAACGGGAAGCTCACAGCCATGGCCTTCCATGTTCCTTCCCGCAACGTGTCTGTCATGGATTTGACTTGCCGCTTGGAGAAAGTTGCCAAGTATGATGACATCAAGAAGGTGATGAAGCAGGCCTCTGAGGGCCCACTAAAGGGTATCCTGGGCTACACTGAGGACTTTAACAGTGACCCCACTCCTCCACCTTTGATGCTGGGGCTGGCATTGCTCTTAATGACAACTTTGTAAAGTTCATCTCCTGGTATGACAATGAATACGGCTACAGCAACAGAGTAGTGGATCTCATGGCCTACAAGGCTTCCAGGGTGTAAGAATCCCATCCTGGACCACCCACCCCAGCAAGGACAAGAGAGCAAGAGAGGCCCTTGGTTGCTAAGCAGTCCTTGCCCCAACTCAGCCAACACTAAACATTTTCCCGAACTTCCATCCCAGACCCTGGAATGACAGGAGGGGCTTAGGGATCCCTACTCTCTTGAATACCATCAACAAAGTTCACTGCACCCATAAAAATATTAAAGTATTGCATTTTGCTTTACAATTTTTACAAAATCCAAAAGTTGGTCAATATAAAGTAGAAAAGAACAAAATAATATATACTAAATAAATGCTGTGTGTGAATGTTTAATCCTCTTGTAAAGCAATCTCCTCAAGACAAGTGACATCCATGTAATATGGATCACCTGCATTAATGGATAATTGAGGAAATCATGTACATTCCATTACTCATGGATTTTGATTCTTAGTGTCATCCCTAGTGACATGAAAGAGTGTGTGTGTGTGTGTGTGTGTGTGTGTGTGTGTGTGTGTGTGTGGTGCCTACAGGAATGTTGGCAATAATAAAAAATTGGAAAAAAACTAAATGTCTAAGAATAAGTGTACGGTTAAATTCAAGTAACTGGTATAATTATACATAGTAACTTATGTAGATTGCTAAAATATATGAAGGAAAATGCAAGTTGTGGACTAATAACATCTTGCATTAAATACATACATCATTACTACATGTTTTATTGCATAGTATATGTATTATTCAAAGTGTGAGAACATGAAACTTATATGCTAATTTTAATTAAACTTATTAATTGTTCAGTATAGTAAGAGATTCTGAAATAGTTGAGTTCTGAGGTCTGGATCCACAGTCCCAAATAATCATGCAAAGTCTTATATTAATTATATATCTTTTGGCCTATGGCTTAGGCTTATTTTTAGCTAGCTCTTGCATCTTAACTAATTTTTATTAATCTGTTTTGCCACATGGCTCATGACTTACTTATACTTTTACATCTTGTTCTCTCAGTGGCAGCTTGTAGCATCTTTGTTGATTCCATCCTCCCTCCATTTTATCTATGCTTGGATTTTCTACCTGCCTTTAAGCTGTTTTGCCATAGGCCAAAATTTTTCCTTTATTATCTAATGGTAAGTCACGCATACAAAAAGACATCCCATATCACTTCCCCTTTTCTGCCTAATCAAAAAGTAAGTTTTTAATTTTAACATACTAAAATTATATATAACAAGACAGTTATCAAGTAAGAATTCTAGTTATAATATCTATACTATTTATATTTAGCAAAATTAAAATAATATTTTCTCAGCTTTTTATTTTTGTGAATATAAAGTTTTATATTTAAATTACTTTTTATTATAACTAAGGAAAATTATAAGTACTTAATCTTTACTTATATCAAAGACTACAGACAGATATAATATTATCTGAGTAAATAGGAAGTGAGTTGTAAGCAAGTTTTAAATTTTGGAGTAAATAGGAAGTGAGTTGTAAGCAATTTTTAAATTTTGGAAATGACAGAAACATCTGGCTACTTGAATAGTTATCTAAAGTTAGTCTGGACCAGAAACATTTTATTACATTTAAGAAGACAGCATAGGCCAGAAAGCAAAAGTGACTTTCCAATTACTGGATGTTGAGACATGGTGAAACATTGTATTACTTGTTTTCTATGAACAATGATGATCTTAAGGGAGGTATACAAAGGAACATGGATAGTATGAGAAATAAGGAGGATTAACCAAAATTTAAGATCATCACACCATTATGTCTACTTTCTAGTTTTCTGGTTTCTCCATGTACTCTAAGTTAAACACACAAATCTAAAGATTCAAAATTAGAATTCACATAGGACAAAACAGGTGTCATTTGTTTATAGTCTCCAATTTGATTTCAGCCCCATCTATTTACCCATATTTTCACTTTTCTCAACTGTTGAAATTTATTCCATTGTGTATATTACTGAATTTTAACTATTCATCTATCAGTTGCTAGATGTCTTTGTAGATTCTGTTCTTAATAACCCTGATTAAAAACCCAACAACAATGGATCTATGTCAGGAGTTAGATCTGAAGTGTATATGTACATATTTCTTAGGTTTAATCTATTGATTGATATTAAACATTGTTTAATTACTGAAAGGATTTCTTAGCCTGTGGAAGAAGTATGTGGAATGCTTGATGGATTTCTTGTAGATAATTAAAAGAGTGTCCGAGAAAGAGTGATTTTTCCATACTGTGTGTTGCCATGCTGTGATAGTTGGGCTTTATTCCACTGGCAAAGAGATATTAAAGAACTTTAAATAAAGAGTAACAGTTAACCTAAAATGACAGGGGCAAGCAAAGACTGTATGTAGGGAGGCAAATGGAGGATGTTTTAATGTGAATATTATAGGATGGAAGAAGCCAACCAGAATTCAAAGCAGTAAATTACCCTTCAGAAACACTCCAATAGCAGCTCACTAACTTGATAACATCTTCTAAAGCTCTACCACCACTCAATGGTCTATTCCAAACTTGAATTCTTCAATAGATTAAACCATTGTTAAGTGAGTGCTTTCATCACTTAATCTTGTTTAGATATGCTCTCACAGACTCACCTAGAATAGAGCTTTGCTAGGTCTAGCTCTTCTTCAGTCAATTTATGATAAACTCTTTTAGTTGTTGTCATCTAAGAATACCTTTGTATTTAACAGGTATATTTTCTGGACATAGAAATTGAGGTTAACAAGTCTGTCTTTTTCTTTGAAATGGTAATGATACTATTATACTGCCCCTTATTGCTATGGCTTTTGAGCTTTTGAAAATATGTAGTCATTTAAATATTTATTTTACAATATATCATGGTTGACAATTTATGTTCAATAATTTTATCTACTCTGGTTTTCAACAGTTTGATTGCATATGTCTAAGTATATCAGATTTAAAATAAATTTGGGAGAGCAAAGTGGGAGGTGAGCAGGTTCCAGCCCTTGGGCCTCACAGGGACATCATCCCAGAGGGCAGAGCCATAGTCCTGGATTTGACCTCACAGACAGGACTGCCCTAGACCATGGCTGAGAAAAGCTTTCCCCAGCAATCTTGTGGGTAACATCACAAACTCCTGGCACACTTTCATGGCAGGCTTGGTCATCACAAGGGACCGATATCACTTTTAACAACTTGACTACTTAGTGTCCAGGGCAGAGTGGGAGTCAGGCGACTTCACACAGAGAAGATCCCATAGCATGACCAGAGTAAGAAATCATACAGACTCGACGTCCAGAGCAGACAGAAGACACACAACCACTGTAGCCACAACTGACTAAGATTCCACTAAGACCTGACTAATAGTGAACCAAGGAAGCAATGGACATACATCAGTGCAAGAATACATATAACAATATAAAGAATAATAAAGCAGGACAGACACAGGCTTAGAAAAAAGGGTTGGGGAAAATTTTTCCAGTCAAATGGTCCTAAGAAACAAGCGGGGGTTGCAATCCTAATATCTAACAAAGTAGACTTTAAGCTAAAAACAATTAAAGGGACCAAGATGGTCACTACTTATTCATCACAGGAAAAATTGGTCAAGAGGAGATTTCAATCCTGAATATTTATGCCCCTAATATAAGGGTACCTACTTATATAAAAGAAACACTGCTAAATTTCGAATACCACATCAATTCTTACACCCTGATAGTGGGAGACTTCAATACCCCACTTTCAACTCTAGGTAGGTCAACCAGACAGAGACTCAACAGAGAAATAATGAGTTTAAAAGAGGTTATGATGCAAACAGATTTAATAGATATCTACAGAAGCTTCCAGCGAAACGCAAAGGAATGTACATATATCTCAGCTCCTCATGGAACTTTCTCCAAAATTGACCATGAAACTGGTCATAAAGCAAATATCAACAGATACAAAAAAATGAAAATAATCACTTTCAACATATTGGAACCACCAGGGCCTAAAGATAGAGTTCAACAACATCAAAAATCAAAGAAAGCCTACCAACTCTTGGAAACTACACATCACTCAGCTGAACCATCTCTGGGTAAAGGAAGAAATTAAGAAAGAAATCAAAGTCTTTCCATAATTTAATGAAAATGAATTCACAACGTATCCAAACTTGTGGGACACAATGAAAGCAGTCTTAGGAAAATTCATAGCGCTAGATGCCTACATGAAAAACCTAGAGAAATCCCACACTAGAGACCTAACAGTTCAGCTGAAAGCCTTAGAACAATTAGAAGCAAACTCACCGAGAAGGAGTAGATGGCAAGAAATAATCAAACTTAGAGGTGAGATCAATACAATTGAAATAAAAAGAACAATACAAATAATCAATGAATCTAAGAGTTGGTTTTATGAGAAAGTTAACAAGATAGATAAGCCTTTAGCCAAACTAATCACAAAACAGAGAGAGAGAGTGTCCAAATCAACAAAATCAGAAATGAAAAGGGGGACATAACAACAGACACCCAGGAAATACAGAGAATTATCAGATCATATTTTGAAAATATGTATTCCACAAAAATGGAAAACCTAGAAGAAATGGACAGCTTTCTGGACAGGTACCATCTACCAAAATTAAATGAAGAACAGATAAATAACCTAAACAGGCCTATAACCCTTAAGGAAATTGAAGTTGTCATTAAAAACCTCCCCAAAAATAAAAGCCATGGTCCAGGTGGTTTCACTGCCGAATTCTACCAGACATTCAAAGAAGAATTGCTACCATTACTCCTCAAACTATTTCACACAGTAGAAACTGAAGGAATATTGCCAAATTCCTTTTATGAGGCCACAATTATGCTAATACCCAAGCCACTCAAAGACACAACAAAGAAGGAGAATTACAGACCAATTTCCCTCATGAATATTGACAGGAAAATTCTCAACAAAATTTTGGCAAACCGTATAAAACAATGCATAAAAAATATCATCCACCAAGACCAAGTAGGCTTCATCTCAGAAATGCAGGGCTGGTTTAACATACAAAAAACTGTAAACATTATCCATCATATAAACAAACTAAAGGAACAAAACCATATGATCATATCCTTAGATGCTGAAAAAGCCTTTGAAAAAATCCAACACTCCTTTATGATTAAAGCCCTGGAGAGATCAGGAATACAGGGAGAATACCTAAATGTAATAAAGGTGATTTACAAGAAGACGACCGCCAGTATCAAACTTAATGGAGAAAAACTCAAAGCAATACCACTAAAATCAGGAACTAGACAAGGATGTCCTCTCTCCCCTTATCTATTCAATATAGTTCTCGAAGTTTTAGCTAAAGCAATAAGGGGATGAAAGAGATTAAGGGGATACATATTGGAAAAGGAGAAGTGAAACTATCTCTATTTGCAGACTATATGATTGTATTCATAAGCAACCCAAAAAATTCTTCCAAGGAACTGCTACAGCTGATAAAGACCTTCAGCAATGTAGCAGGATACAAGATTAACTCAAGGAAATCAGTAGCCCACTAAAGATAGAAGAACTGAAAAAGAAATAAGGGAAACATCACACTTTATAATAGCTGCAAACAGTATTAAATACCTTGGAGTAACTATAACCAAAGAACTAACAGACCTATTTGACAAACATTTTAAATCACTGAAGAAAGAAATTGAAGAGGATATCAGAAAATGGAAAGCTCTCCCATGTTCCTGGATTGGTAGGATCAACATAGTAAAAATGGCAATTCTACCAAAAGCAATCTACAGATTCAATGCACTGCCCATCAAAATCCCAACACAATATTTTTTAGACCTTGAAAGAACAATACTAAATTTCATTAGGAATGACAGGAAATCCAGGATTGCCAAAACAATTTTACTCAACAAAAGAACCTCAGGAGGTATCACCATCCCTGACTTGAAGTTATACTATAGAGCTATAGTAATAAAAACAGCCTGGTACTGGCATAAAAACAGACTTTTGGATCAATGGAATAGAACTGAGGATTCAGACATTAACCCAAAAACCTATGAACACCTGATCTTTGACAAAGATCCCCAAAACATTCAATGGAAAAAAAGATAGCATATTTAACAAATGGTGTTGTCATATCTGGATGGAAATGTGCAGAATAACGCAAACAGATCCGAGCCTGTCACCCTGCACAAAACTCAAATCCAAGTGGATCAAAGACCTCAACTTAAACCCAGCCACTTTGAACTTTATAGAAAAGAAAGTGGGAAATACACTTCTACAAATTGGCACAGGTGACCACTTCCTAAATATAACACCAGTGACACAGACACTAAGACTAACATTCAATAAGTGGGATCTCCTGAAGCTAAGGAGCTTCTGTAAAGCCAAGGACACTGTCAATAGGACAAAATGACAGCCTACAGAATGGGAAAAGATTTTCACCAACTCTACAAGTGATAGAGGACTGATCTCTAAGATATATAAAGAGCTCAAAAATCTAGAGTCCAAAACCTTGAATAACCCAATCCAAAAATGCGGTTCAGATCTAAAAAGGGTATTCTCAGCAGAGGAATTACCAATGGCAGAAAGGCACCTGAAAAAGTGCTCATCATCTTTAGCCATCAGGGAAATGCAAATCAAAACAACTTTGAGATACCACCTAACACCTGTTAGATTGGCTAAGATAAAAGGCACAGATGACAGCCAATGTTGGAGAGGATGTGGATCAAGGGGAACACTACTCCATTGTTGGTGGGAGTGTAAGCTTGTTCAGCCAGTTTGGAATGCAATATGGTGGTTTCTCAGAAAATTGAGAATCAATCTCCCCAAGGACCCAGCAATACTACTTCTGTGTGTATACCCTAATGATGCACAGTCATACTCTAAAGGCATTAGCTCAACTATGTTCATAGCAGCATTATTTGTAATAGCCAGAACCTGGAAACAACCTAGTTGTCCCTCAATTGAAGAATGGATTAAAAACTGTGATTCATCTACACAATGGAGTACTACTCAGCAGTAAGAAAAAATAATATCCTAAAATTTGCAGGCAAATGGTTGGACTTGGAGAATATTCTCCTGAGCGAGGTATCACAAACTCAGAAAGATAAGCAGAGGATGTACTCACTCATTAGTGGTCTCTAAACAAACAAACAAGAAAAAAAGCCAAGCATGCCCAAGCTGCAAACCACAACCAATGAACAGCTTGGGATCAGTAACATTTGGATCCCACTCCACCTAGAGGAACACCTGACTCGCTCTTGATGGAGGGGGGACAAAACTGGATCTGCCACAAGTGGAGACTGAACTAAGCAATATTGGGCCAGTGGGACAATAGGACAGTCTGCTGCCTGCCCAGAGAGGGGATGGGGAGTTGTGGAGAAGAGAGAATGACCTGATGTGGCGGGAGGGGGAAGGGATCTTGAATAGTGATATACAAGGATAGAAAGCATGACTTCTTTGTTCATAATAATAGTAATAATAATAATAATAATAATAATAATAAAAGTATACAGAAAAAAAAGCAATAAAGCATCACCAGAAGAAGCTGATGACTTTACAACACCAAGACCTGAAGAGAGCAATGAGGAAGCAGAAGGAAACAACAATACAGACATCGTTATGAAGATTATAGAAGCCTTAGAAAAGGATATGAAAAAATCCTTTAAAGAAATATACGAAAAAACAAATAAAAAATTGGAAGAGATGAACAAATCCTTGAATGAAAACCAAAAAAAGAGAAGTCCAACAAATGTATGAATCATTGCTGGAACTAAAAATTAAAATAGAAACAAAAAAGAAGGCACAAAATGAAGCAAAGATGGAAATAGAGAATCTAAAGAAATGATCTGAAACTACAGATACAAGTATAAGCAACAGTATAAGCAACAGGATGCAAGAGACGAAGAGAGAATTTCGGGAGTTGAAGATACAATAGTAGAAAAAGATAAATCATTCAAAAAAACCCACCCAAAACAAAAAAGTCATAACACAAAATGTTCAGGAAATTTGGGACTCCATGAAAAGACCAAACTTGAGAGTAATAGGAAAATAAGAAGAAGAAGACTACCGACTCAAAGGCACAGATAATGTATTCAATAAAATCATAGAAGGAAACTTTCTCAACCTAAAGAAGGAAATGTCTATAAAAATACAAGAATTTACAGAAAACCAAACAGATTGGACCCCGCCAAAAAGTCTGCTTGCCATATGGTAATACAATCACAAAACATACAAAACAACGAAAAATTGTAAGAGCTGCAAAGGAAAAGGACCAACTTAGCTATGAAGGCAGACTCATTAGAATAACACCTGATTATTAAATGGAAAAAATGAAAGCAAGAAGATGGTGGTCAGAAATTATACAGAAACTAAAAGAGTATGGCTACCAACTCAGACTAGTATACTCAGCAAAACTATCAATGAACAAAAATGGAGTAAATAAGATATTTCATGACAAACTCAGATTTTCACAATACCTATCCACAAATCTGGCACTTTAGAAAGCACTAGAGGGAAAATCCAACCTAATGATCCCAGATACACCCATGAAACCACAAACAATTGATAATCCTACAGAAGAAAAACCCTAAGACAGGAAATACACATAAACGATCACCAAAAATAACAAGAAGAACAATCAGTGGTCATTAATAACCCTTAATATCAATGGACTTAACTCACCTATAAAAAGACACACAAACATGATGGATACAAAAAGCTTCTGGGCCCATTGCTTCTGGTTCTGCTCCCGGGACCAAGTGCTGTCTGCAGAGCTCCTGTTGAGGGAATTTGCATGGCTCCCCACCACGACCTCGAACTGAGTGAACCAACTACAGGGGTCCCTGAAGGGCAGATTCAGACCCCGCCCAGAGGTGAGGAGGGGTCACCAGGCCTCAGCGCCTATATCCCAGCCTGGGAGGGAGAGTTGAGCTCCCATTGCTTCAGGTTCCGCTCCCGGGACCAAGTGCTGTCTGCAGAGCCCCAGCACACTCTGGAGCAGGGGCAGGTAAACTTGGCCCATCACCACACCCACAGCTCCTGCTGAGGGAATTTGCACGGCTACCCACCACGATCTCGAACTGAGTATGCCAACAACTGCAGGGGTCTCTGAAAGACAGAATCAGACCCTGACCAGAGAGGTGACAGGAGGCACACAAACCCGAGTGCCACAACTGACCAGGACCCATCTAATTGTGAACCACTGAAGCCATGGGCAACCATCAGTGCAAAAAATTACATAATAATACAAAGTACAACATGGTACTCCAGAAGAGAGTGGCGATATTACAAATACAAGACCTGAACTGAGCAATGAACAGGAAACAGAAGCAAGCAACACCAAAAATTCCTTTTTGATGATCATCGAAGCTCTAAAAGAAGATATGAAAAAAAACCTTAAAGAAATAGAAGAAAATACAAACAAAAAATTGGAAGAGATGAACAAATGTATGAAAGAAACATTCCAGGAACTAAAAGCTGAAATAAAAGCTGAAATAGAAGCAATAAAAAAGGCACAAAATGAGGCAAAGATGGAAATAGAAAACCTGAAGAGAAAAGCTAGAACCACAGATACAAGCATAACAAACAGAGTTCAAGAGATGGAAGACAGAATCTCTGAAGTGGAAGACTCAGTAGCTCAAATAGATATATCAGTCAAAGAAAATAGTAAAACTAAAAAAGCCACAACTCAAAATGTTCAGGAAATCTGGGACACCATGAAAAGACCTAATTTGAGAATAATAGGAATAGAGGAAGGAGAAGAATACCAGCTCAAAGGCACAGATAATGTTCTCAATAAAATCATAGAAGAAAACTTCCCTAACCTGAAGAAGAAAATGCCTATAAAGATACAAGAAGCTTACAGTACACCAAATAGATATGATCTCAAAAAAGTCAGCGTGCCACATTATAATCAAGCCACAAAACATACAGGACAAAGAAAAAATTTTAAGAGCTGCAAAAGAAAAGGGCCAACTCACATATAAAGGCAGACCCATCAGAATAACACCTGACTATTCAATGGAAATGATGAAAGCTACAAGGGCTTGGTCAGAAGTTATACAGATGCTAAAACAGCATGGCTGCCAAACTAAAATACTATACCCTGAAAAATTATCAATCGCCATAGATGGAGTAAACAAGGTATTTCAGGACAAAGTCAGACTGAAAGAATATCTATCT
>PVIH01026755.1:0-18175 GCA_004025045.1 Sigmodon hispidus | reverse complement strand
GAGCAGGCCCAGTGGGGGGCATAGGGGGCAGAGGAAGGCCACCAGGGGGAGGTGGGGGCAAGGCATCCGGCAGAGGTGGGCGAGGAGGCAGGCCATTCATGAGTGGGGGCGGGGGCCGCTTGACGCCTGGGGGTCCCGCTGGGAGGCTGGGTGGGGCAGGGGGCTTCTCCATCTTGAAGTGGAACTGAAGGAAGAACTGCAGGGAGACGGAGGTGAGCGGGTGGAGGGGCTGTGGGAGATGAAGGACCCTCGAAAGGCCTGTGGCACCTCACCTGTTTGGTCTCGCGGTTCCAGTGGGTCCAGAACTTGCCCTCCGCCTTGTCGATCTCCCGGCTTGGCACCTGAACAAGGGAACCAGAGGCTGCAGCACCCCAGGGTGGGGCCCGGGCACACAAACATGAATCTAGCTGCCTTCCTTTCCAGTGCTCGGGTCACTCACTACCTTGAAGGCAATGGTCTCGTAGGGCTCAGCAGCCATGAGCAGGTACTGCCAGCGGCGGTCCGGGGGCTCAATCCTCTGCTCATAGGCAGACATGAAGCGGTGGCGTGGCATGATGCCCTCGGCAATCTCAGGGTAGTCAATCTGTAGGACGTGCACAGCGGCTTTAGCACCACCACCCATGTGCCAACCCACCCTTGACTGGCCCCAGCTCACCTGGAACAGCAGACTCTGCTGGCCCATCTCCGTGTCCCTCTGCTTGGTCACTGCAACACAGGGGATGGGGCTGTCATGGGTGCTCACCAGGGCAAGGGCTCCTGATGCCTGGCCTCTCTGTGCCCGGGCCACCTTGCCGGGATCAGATGGAGGCCAAGCCAAGCCAGCACCGTACGGAGGACGGTGAGGAAGGCCTCGGGGCACCACCGACAGCCCTCGGCAGCGGCAGTGCTGTGTCACGGCCTTCCCAGCATAACCTGACTGCCGAGGGTGCCTCTAGGGAACTCGGCTCCCTGGGTTCCTGCTGGCCACATGACTGGCTTTCTGGCTAAATCAGGCCACTCAGGGGACCCTGCCGAGGGGCTGAGCATAGTGGCTGCAGGCAACCTGCTTCCCCTCCTTCTGGAAGTTTCTAGTGGCGGATGGGTGCTTATCAGCCACTTGTGGGCTGCTATGAGGACAGAGAAAGCAGGGGTTGTATGTCCTAGGGAGGGGGGTACCCTGTGCACAGCCCACAATCATGGGCAGGCCAGCACACACTCACACACGCACCTTTGTAGCCAGGGCGGCCAATCTTCACAAACTTCTTCACTTCCACCTTGACCTTCTCGGGGGCTGGCTGGGCAGGGGCTTCCTTGGCCTCCTTGGCAGCTCGCCGGGCTCTACACACAAGAAACAGGGATGTGTGGCCCATCCATCAGCCACCAAGGCCAAGTGCCAAGGCGCCAGACCCCTTGGCCTTGGAGCTCAGCCCTGGAGCATACCAAGCAGGGACAGAGCAGCTGAGACACACACAGGTAGAGTACCTAAGTGCAGGGCAGTCCCCTCCCTCCCTCCCCCCCTCAGCCACACCAGGGGAGTGCTCACAAGTTAGTCTGATGCTTCTTCCCTTGGGTGTGGGCCAGGTAGCTCCCCTGCAGAGAAAGGAGACAGGTCACTGAAGGCGGGAGGGCAGGACACGTGGGCAACTCTAATGTTGTCCAGTCCTGACACATGGCCCAGAGCTCGAGCTCCTTGGAGGCTGGGAGGCTTCAGGGGATGCACTGCGGCTGCGGCTACACTGGGAGACATGTGACTCACTATGGCGCGCTGGGAACTCCTCTGTAGTCAGGACCAGCGCACACACGGAAGGTCTTCAGTGCTGATCTCACCACAGAGGTCGGGCAGGTGCCTAGGGAGTGAGCTCCCAACAGGGGTGGAGGCCTCGGTCATTGCTCCACATCCAGCCCACTGTGTCTACCTGACTCCATTGCCAACAAGGTCAAACATCCCACTCAGTGCTGATTCACAGGGCATCCAGTGGGGGCGTGGGGAGGAAACTCCCTGATTAACAATAGACCCCAGAAAGAAGAACCAGGGCTACATCCTCTCTGACCCCCCAAGTACAGAAGCAGCCTTGCTGGCTGGCATCCATTACTGTTTGTGAGGACATTCCCACATCAGACATGCTGGCTCTACGTTGGCAGCAAGGGCAGAGAAAAGCAAGGGGAAAAGGTGGCGGTCTGGTCTCCAGAGTGGACTGCACGCCAGTGAGAGAAAGCTCCAGAGAAGAGACTCTGCCCCAACAACGGACGGGATAGGGATAAAGCTCAGCTCAGTGGCTGCTTACCCAGCACAGCTGAGAAACAAATTCAAGGAAGTCCTTGGCTCTGGGTGACAGGCCCAATGCCACACAATCAGCGTAAAAAGGCACAAGACAAGCCTGCACAGCCGAGGACATGGTCAGACGGGAGCACATACCTCATTGTTGTGCAGTGTCAGGCAGAGTTTGCATTCATAAGATCCCAGATGGTTCTTCATAAAGTAGGGGTCCTGGGAGGGAACACATGTATGCTGATAGACTGCAAAGCCCAGCCCCAAGAACTAGGGACTGAGGCATGGCAGGGGCTCTGTGGGTGGGCAGCACTGCCCCCCTCCACCCCCAACTGCAGGAGCCCCTTCACCTTATTGATGTCGATGGTTTCAAGGGCCAGCTGCCTCAGGCGCTCCCTGCGGTCCCGGTTGCTCTCCGAGGAGGAGGCCACGCCCCCACTGCCAGTCTTCCCTCCAGGCCTGTGCTGGAAGTCCATGGTGCAGGCCTAGGAGCTGCTTCAGGGACAGGGAGAAACCTGGGGAGCAAGAAGGGCAAAGGTCAGAACACTGCTGACATCCCTAGAACCATGGGGAACCAGACACTCATGCAGCAGGCAGGCCAGCCCGTCTATGTCCCAGATTCGATTCTACCCAATCCCCATGGCCAAGGTGGACCAGGCACAGAAACAGCCAGTTTCTCCAAGCCAGCCTGAGACCCGAGTACCCTTTATTTCTTCAAGTCTTACGTAGCCCTGGCTGGTTGTAAACTTGTTATGCAGCCGAGGCTAGCCTTTTAACTCCCTGTCCCCCTAAGCATTGGGATTATAGGGATGTGTCACTACATACAACTGTTTCTTTGGTGTTGTGAGGGGTGGGGGGCTGTTGCTGCCCGCCTCTGAACTTGTCTCCTGGGCAAGATCTTCCCAAGTCTTCCTGCTATAGCTTATTAGGATGGGGGCTCTCTATGTAGTCCTGGCTGTCCTGGGACTCTCTCCACAGAGCAGGCTCGCCTCAGACAGACTCACCTAGGTGACTCCTTCCCACTTGCTGACGTTAAAGAACTCCCTTCCCTCATCTGACACATAGAGCATATGGAGTGTTCCCTGGTCTCCCAAATCCTGAGCACTGTGCACAGCACTGTAGAGTGTTCTGTACCACACACCGTGCTTTCAGGCCTTGTTCTGATGGTAGAACACGTCAGGCTGCTTGGTGTCTGCTCCAGTGCTTTGGTTTAAACCCAGAGGTAAACGCAGAGCCCAGGAGACAAGTGGAGGGCAGTCCTTGTCTTCGCTGCTGGAGCGGCATACAGTAGAAAGGACTTTGCAAACATAATCAAGAATCTTGAAGGTTGAGTACCCTAATGTCTATAATGTCACCAAGGAGTCTGCTTAAAAGGTAGGCAAGAGAGTTCAAGGCAGGGACACTGAGATCACTGGCTGTCAGCTCTACCAGAGAAAGGGGCCTCTAAATGCTGGGATGGCTGATAGGATATGCACTGAAGTTGTGGGCAGGATCAGCCTGTTAGGTCTGTTTCATAGTCAGCCACACAAGGACTCAAAAAGAGAACCATTGTCTCCATCGTCAAAAGCTACCAGGAGACACATTCCCACAGATGAAGTTGATCAGATGCAAGAGCAGGGTCCAAGGGTAGCAGATTCAGCCTCCCAGAATAAGAGAGCACCTGGGGCACTGACAAGACGGAAAACTACTTTGACCTCTAGCAAAGAGAACTCCCAAGAACACAAGACTCTGGCCATCCTTCCCAAAGGGACAGGGCGTCCAGCCACAGGCTTGAGGGTGCAACTCAAGGATAGAGTTCTTCTCTAGTACAAATGAAGCCCCTAGAGTGTGCAGCTGAGGTGTATGCATCAACTAAAAGAAAAATGCAGTTCATCGGTTTTGGAGGGAAAAAAGACAGGACTAAATTAGCCTCAGTGAGCACACTCCTTGGTTCTGGGAAGGAGCGGTCACGCAAAATCTCACCACTGAACGGTTACCTTCTTACCCTACGGAGAGTTTCCAACCTCAGAAAAACACAAGCAGTTGAGGGGCATGAAAGGCAGTATACAGCTTTCATGTCAGCTCTTGTCTTGGGAGGCCAAGGTAGGAAGATGCCTGAGTGGAAGCCCAGACTGCGCTGCTCAGGGAGATCCCGTCTTAAGTAATAGATAAAGGCTGATGGACATGCTGGCAAGATGGCAGTTGTGAAAAGCATTTGGTGCCCTTGCATACGAAGCAAGTTCAGTTGTTAGCACTCAACATGGGTGGCTGACAACCACAGGGAACTCCAGCTCCAGATCTGGTACCTCTTCTGGACTCAATGAACACAATACTCACCTAATTCAAGATGACACCAGCATTTTTCTGCTTCACCCTTGCAGCTGCCTCAAACTGCCGGGACAAGACCTTCCTACCAAAGCCGGCTTCACCCTCATGCTGTCAGCCGTTATAAACCCTTTCAATGTAAACCGCCAGGTGTGGCGGCGCTGGCACCACGGTGTGTATGAGCTCAAGGCCAGCCTGGGTCACACTAGAGCTCCAGGTCAGCAGAATTGTGCACTGAGACCCTGACTGAGGAAAATTAAAAGTTCTGCCAATGACTGGATGGGCTCCTAAGGGAAGCTTGGGACAGGAAAAACAATGGCTGCAACTTCAGGACCACCATAAACGTATCGATGGCGGCCAACAGGGAAAGGAAAGGGGCATTTGTGGAGGTGATAGTCGTGGAGGTGGGCTGGTCCAAGGACGAGCCATTTGGGGTGGAAATGCCGTTAACTTTCAATCCCGGCAACTGACCTGCTCGGGTGGGCAGGAGCAACAGTCGCTAAGGCCCTGCCTAACGACGAGGGAAACTGAGGCAACCAAAGAGGCCAAAAAACCCCAAGATCCCGAACCACACTCGGGCTACACAAGCGCCGCGGAAATCCGCGATCCCGCCACAGCCCAACGGGCCTCGCGGGGAGCGCGCCAACTCAGGGACGAGAGCGCCGCCCGCCCGCCCGCCGCCCGCCGCCCGCGCTCCCACTTCCGACCCCTTTCCAGAGGCCCAAGAGCCGGGGCAGCGCCACCGAAAACCACGGAGATTCTCACCGGCGTCCAAGGCCGCGCTGCGGGGGCTTTATCTCCGCGATGGCCACGACTTCGTCGTGCGCACGCGTACGACGGACTAAGCAATCACTTCCGGGAGCAAATAAGGCGGAGTTTCACGAGCGCGCATGCGCGGAAGATGGACTCGGCTTCAAGAGGCGCGAGGAACAGGGAGTCTGACGTGCGCACGCGCACGGACTTGCCCACCGAGTCCCGCTGCGTCCTAAGTCTCGTGGCGCTGACTATCGGCACAGGATGAGGTTTCCCCGGCCCGGAAAGGGGCTTCGCATAATGTGGGGTGCTGCGAGTGTAAACCTCAGTACAGCGTGTTTCACGGGTCCTAAGGACGAGCGAGTTCCTGCTTCCCAGACCCTGCATGGAGCTGCACGACGAGCCCCAGGACACGCAGGCGCAGTAGTCCTGGTGGGACTTCCGGGAGCGTTCCCTGAGACTTTTGTGGCGTTGCTTGCGGCTTCGGAGGGGACGGCGGCCGAGAGGCAGGGCGCGTTTTGGTTCCCGCGGACCCCGGCGGCGCAATGCGGTACAATGAGAAAGAGCTGCAAGCGCTGTCCCGTCAGCCTGCGGAGATGGCGGCCGAGCTGGGCATGCGGGGCCCCAAGAAGGGCAGCGGTGAGCGAACCGGGGCCGTGGCTGGGGACTCGGGCAGGCGGGCAGGCAGGATTCCCGGGTGGGCGCCTGAGAACCGTTCCGTGCTGACACCGTCCTGTGTTCACAGTGGCCAAGAGGCGGCTGGTGAAGCTGGTGGTCAACTTCCTCTTCTACTTCCGCCCGGACGAGGCCGAGGTAGGGGCGTGGGGGTCCGGGCGTGGGGAGGGGCGCGTGCAGCGCTGATGCCCGCGCTCACGGCCGTGTCTCGTGCAGCCCCTCGGAGCCCTGTTGCTGGAGCGCTGCAGAGTGGCCCAGGAAGAGCCCGGCGGCTTCTCCATCAGTAAGTGCGTTGCTCCCCACTGTTCCCACCCCGACTCTGCCCCGCGTCCCCGTCTCCCTTTGCTCCGCAGGAGCCTCCATTTTGTCCTGGATCCTGGGACTCCTGGGGGCCCAGCGCTGCAGTAGCTGTCACTCAAGTGCCATCGGGTTTGATCCCCGCTCGTGCGGCCGTAGTTTCTTCCCCCACCCAGTGATAGGTGTTGCCTGCGCAGATTTGGTTTATATGGCCGAAACAGTCCTTGCAGCGGGCTTGAGGCTTTGGCTTTGAAGTGACACACCTGTCTCAGCCTTCTCCCTTGGCGATCTAAAAGTGCCATCTCGTAGAGATTTGGTCCTCTTGTCCTCATCATCACACGGGGTTCTCTGTGTATTCCTATTTCCTGCTTTTTGCACGTGTGTATGGAGGGTGAAAGTCATTTTCTGGTGTCTTTACTCCCCTTTGAAAGAATGTATCTGTGTGTACACATACATGTATTTGTGTGTGAGTGAGCATGCCACAAAGGTCAGAGGACTGTCCTCATCTTCCACTATGTTGGTCCCCAGTATTGAACTCTGTCCATCAGGCTTGGCAGCCAGCATACCTGCGTGGCCATGTCATCAATCACACCCGGGACTTTATTTAGGCTGCACTGGCTGGCCAGCAAGCCCTGGGACTCCTCCCCTCACTGTTCCCTCAGCACTGAGATTACATCCTGCTCTTTGACTTGGGTGCTGGGACTTGAACTGAGGTTGTCAAAATTCATACAGCAGGCACTTTATACCACCCGAGCCATCTTCCCAGTCCTATTTCCATCCAGTTTAGGGCCTGCCTTAATGACCTCACGTTAACCAATTCCACTGGGTTCCCTATGGATTCAGGGGTCAAGATAGGCAGCAGATGGCCTGGAGAGAGGAAGCTGCGCCAGGGGGACACCAACCAGAAGTGGCACCCTTCTTTAACCCTTTCCAGGCTTCGTGGAAGACCTCAGCAGAAAGTATCACTTTGAATGCTATAGCCAGGAGCAGTGTCAGGAGTGGATGGAGGCTCTCCGGAGGGCCAGGTGGGGCTCTGGGGACCCTGGGAGCCGGGTGGGAACAAGGGGAAGATGATTAGTGACCCTGGGCCCTTCCTCCAGCTATGAGTACATGCGGCAGAGCCTCATTTTCTACAGGAACGAGATCAGGAAGATGACAGGCAAGGTGTATAGGGCTGGAGGGGTGGGGACGGGGGTGGGGACGGGCCACCTTCCTTGGCCTTGCTCACAGCCACCATGCCCCCCCCCACAGGACCCCTTGGAGCAGTTCGGCATCTCTGAGGAGGCCAGGTTCCAGTTGAATAGCCTGCCTAAGGATGGGCATACTGCTTATATTGGCTCCCAGCTAGATGTGTTGGACTGATCTTCGCTGGGCCGGACTATATTGGGAGGTGGTTTTTAAAAAAAAGTCTGTTCAAAGCCAGAGGTTCAGAGGAGGTGGGTAGGGGCAGTGGTCCCTGTTCCCACGCCATCTTCCTGCCTTCAGTGCTTCTACCCAGGGACTGAGCCTGGCACAGCTCCCCTGTCCATTACCAGGTGAATGTACAATGCAAGGTAAAGCTGTGAACCCCACTCCTGCTGATAGAGCAGGCCATGGTGCTGGCCGTCAGTGCTGAGCTCGCTCTTTAATAAAGGTACCTCTTTTCCAAGCCACACATTGAAGTGAACGGGGAGAGGGGGGGCACAGATGGCAGAGCTGCCCATCTCCGAGGTTAGCAGCTGGGCTAGTGAGCCTGGCGGTAGTGATACGTCTTTAATCCCAGTACGTGGGTGGCAGAGGCAGGTGGAGTTTGAGGCCAGCCTGGGCACACCCATCCACAATCACACCTCTTGGGGGACAGGCTCTTGTGGTGTGTCTCTGCAGGCTGGATACCATTTCTGGGGATGTTGAACGGACGCATATAAATAGGAGTCCTAGGGGCCCTGGGGCAGGGAGCCTTGACTTACTGGCTGGGTCTTCCTCAGGCTCCTCCAGAGTGTCATCAGCCCTGAGGGGAGGTGGGCATGCTCCTCTCCCATGTCAAGACAATAACCACACAAAGACCACGCTGAGAAGTAGCTCAAGTGAAAACAGCTTTTTATTACTGTGTCTAGAGGCGGCAACAATGTGTGAGATGCCTTGGGGGAACCAAGGGACAGAACAGTGCACCCTTAAGTACAGAGGTCATTACAAGACAGAGCGGAAGCTGCATCAAGTTACAAACAGGCCAGGCTGCCAAAAAAGCTGTATAGATGGAGGGTGGGAACTAGGAGATGTGTCTGGCAGGGTCCCCATGCCGGCTAGTGTGGGTCCCAGTCCACAGGGCTTCCTAGCAGAGAGCAGGAAGCAGCCCTGCTCCACGCTGGGACCATCAGCCAGGGAACCTGGGGTCAGTTTACTGTGTGTTCCCCTTTCTCATGGGCTCATGGGAGGACTTGCAGCCGTGCCCGGAGCACCTGTGGCCCACTGGGCCATGCGGGCCATGAACATGCAGTGTCTGTCCCTAACACTCAAGGAAGGTGGGGGCAGCAAGCACTGGAGCAGCGGCTGCCAGGGTGGCAGGCAGTTTGTACAGTGTTCACTCAGTGTTTGTCCAGGCCTGGGACTTGCTAGCTTCACAGCTGCCCTGCCCTGCAGCACCAGAGCTAGCTGTGGTGTATGGAGCAGGACTGGCAAGCATGAGCACCATCGTGGGAGTGGGGAAAGGACACCAGCACCATCTTCACAACTGCCAAGGGAGGCAGGCAGGTCAGGCTGAGGGAGTCAGCATGGCCTTCCCTCTACTCCCAACCTCAAGTGAGCAGCATTGAGAGCAGTCAGCCCTGTCCCCTTTGCAGCCACACACACCCAGTGCACCTGTCCTGGGGACCAGGAAGCGACTCCCGGACACAGGCAGGCAGTGCCCACTGTGACCAGAGGCCCTGGGTGGCCCAGCATATCTGGGCCACACTCCTGCAGGGCCACTGGCCAGTGCCATTTTTTTTTTTTTGTGCATTTGAATAAATAAAAGTTAATTTTTCTCCTCACTTTTCTTTAAAGTTCACTGTGCATTATACAATCTAAAAATAAATGCAGTCAAGTCTATGAAATTTATAAATCTCCATCACATCTCTATAAAATACTGTCACTCACGTGACTCTCTTATACACAGATGCCAGGGGACCCACAGTGGGCCAGCCCCATGTCACCTGGCCAGCATGCCCCGAGCCAGAAAAGCAAGGAAATACAAAGTAAATGCACTTGTCACAGGAGCCACCGAGCCCCACAGTAGCGGCCCACACCGTCAGCACCACTCAGCCGTCTGCAAAGGCACGCCTGAAGCCACAGGGTTGACAGCGGTGTTCACAGTGACAGCGTGCCTTTGGTATCAGGACAAGCTGTGGGGTGCGTCTGAGAACTGTTTGGCCATGGTCCACATGGGGCAGCACCCGGGGCGGACTGGAGACGGGCTCGGTGGTGAGATAGCACCGGGACGGAGTCAAGAGTCCTGTGGTGGCCGGCCCGGCCCGGCCGGCCACATCTTTATAATTAGACGTCTCAAGAGGTTGCCTTGGACGACTTCGGTGAAATAAAATAAGTCAGAATTGCTTATACTTTTTAAAAAAACGATAAATACTTTATCTAAAACTATCGACAGTACAAACTGGACCAGTCCAGCACCTCCTGCGGTGCCGCCGATTCACAGTGGCTCCATGTCCGGCTCCGCCGGCCTGGCAGGCAGCAGGCTTGGTCCACACCGTCCTTGCATAGGTCGTGGCTGAGGTAGAAGTCCTAATTACCTGCAGGGAAGAGGAGATGGTTAGGTGCATTCAACATGCCCAACATGGCTGAGCTGCCCCATAGGCAGAGGGGGTGCTCCTGGTAGGTACAACTGGGACCAGCCTCCTCCAGCTCTGCCCTGGCTGAGCACACAGGATGGATGGGCCTCCAGATAGAGTTGGCTAGGCTGTCCTGTGCCCAGGCTACCTCCTGGCCCCACCTCTCGGCCATACCCTCCTGGAGTAGGCCAGAGGGCATGTCTGCCAACATGAAGACAGGCAGACAGGATCTGACAGCTGCTGTTCGGAGCCAGGTGGACAGGGACCTGCTCCCTGAACCTTACGCCCCAACTCTGCTCAAGGATGGGTGCCTTTACCCCCGCGGGGCAGCTTTCTGCCTGCACACACAGTGAACAATCTCACCCGCTCACGACCCTGGTCTCCTTCCACAGGTAGGCTGGTAGTTTAGCGCTAAAAATGTGACCTCCAAATTACGGACTGCTATTGGCCAGGAGCCTTTACAGGGGCCAGTCGGGCTCTGATGAGCCACACTTGCATCTCAGCACCTCAGCTGTCCTCTTAGCTGCTGCGCTGCCTGCCTAAGGAGCACGCAAGCCTGCACAGCGGTGGCCCTGCCTCCCTTAGCCCCCCATCTCCACCACTTCAGGACCCTTGAGGGCATCTGCCGAGCCCTAGCAGCCGTCTTCCGGGCAAGAGGAGGGGCGGTTTGGCTCTAGCCTTACCTTACACAACATGAACTGCTAGCTAAGCAAGGTCTTTATCGAGGCTTAACCCCTGAAAGGTGCGCGGCATAAGGAGGCGGCATGCCAAGGGAAACCCACACAGCAGATGGCCCCGAGGACGAGCTGGCCTGCGGGGCGGCGGGCGCGGCCTGCGCCAGGGCCAGCCGGGGCAGAGGCTGGTGGTGCACCGTGAAGGAGGGCCGGGAGACCTTGTGTGGGAGGGAGGCGAGCTTGACAGACA
Organism: Sigmodon hispidus; assembly: GCA_004025045.1. NCBI lineage: Eukaryota > Metazoa > Chordata > Mammalia > Rodentia > Cricetidae > Sigmodon > Sigmodon hispidus. The sequence goes on along the minus strand of PVIH01026755.1, from coordinate 7,177 downwards.
GAGAGGCGTTAGCAGGCTGCAGAGAGGCGGCGGCGGCGGAGGAGGAGGAGGAGGAGGAGGAGGAGGGTAAGAAAGCTTTGTTAGCTGGGAGAGAGGCCAGGCTCTGCAGAAGCACTGGCTCTGGGTTAGAAGCCAGCAGCGCGGGTGGAGGAGGCAAGGCAACGTTAGGAGGAGGGGGTGCGTGGAGGACGGGCGGCCCCGCGGGGGGCCGGCCCAGGTGCTGAGCAGGAAGGAGGGGAGGTGGAGGGGGCGGCCGACCCTCGAGCGAAGCCGCCGCGGCCTGAAAGGAAGAAGCCGAGGTGCTGGCCGCCGCCTGCAGCGGGCTCAGGCCCAATGTGGCGCTGCTACACACAGCCCCGCTGCCGACACCAGCTCCAAACGGGTGAGCAGAGGCAGAAGGCACCGCATGGGTAAAGACACCTGCAAACGGGAGAGAAAAAGCAGCTTCAACAGGCAGCACGGGCGGCCGGCCGGCCGGCAGGGCGGGAGGAGGAGCGCAGCCGCCAGCGGGGAGAAGCAGAGGACAGTGTGGCTCCGGTCCCAGCGAGCGGGCACAAGCAGCAGCAGCAGCAAGCAGCAGGCGGTGCTGGGCGGGCGGGAGACTTACCTGCCAGGCTGGGGCCCCGCCCCTCGGGCCCACCTGCCCCCCTGCCCCGGAGCCCCGGCCCAGGCTCCGCTCCGCCCCGGGTCTGAGCAGGCCCTCCTGGACTCATTCCACCGACCGCCAAAGAGGCATGTGCCTGGTCACCTCAAACAGGGGCGCCCAGAAGAAAGAAATGCCTAGTTAAGTGCACCGTGGGCTTCTGAAAACGAGAGGCACGCGTTATAAGGCTAGCCAGCCAGTCCTCCAGTCCCAGCATGACCAGGGCAAGCGTGGACCCAAAGCCACACCGCCCTGTGCCCTCTTGTGCCCCCTGGAGGGCCTGGGAGGCATCTCCAAGGCGGCCGGCCGATGAGGGCGGGCCTGAGCTCCTGGAACTGGGGCCGACCGACCTCAGAAGCCCTCCCCTGTTTGCCTACCTCCAACGGTTCCACCGGCCACCCCGGAGGAGAAGCTGCCCATGGTGTGGGAGTTGGTGAGTCGGGTTGCCGTGGATGACACGTGCACCAAGCCTGCAGCAGCTGGCACAGTGCTGAACAAGGACTGCAGCACGGAGGAGCCGGCCACAGAGCCCAGGTTGGCCTGCAGGGACATGGGGCCCAGAGTGAACTGGGGCCCAGGAGTGAAGGTGCCCAGGAAGGGCCGGGGAGCCTGGGCAGCAGGTGTCGCGCTGCCCGCAGATGAAGCCACAGTCACAAGGCCAGGGCCGCCGAGGAGGCCAGCAGGAGGCATGGCTGCAGCAGAGATGAAGAGATTGTGGCCACCCTTGAAGTCCAGCTCACGGTCACGGCCCTTGCTGGCCCTGCTGCCGTGGGCCAGTGCAACTTTGTCTGCAGGCCCACAGAGGGGCGGGGCCTCGCCTGACTCCTTCCCGGCACTGCCTTCGCCCTTGAGGCCACCAAGGCCCTCTGCCTGGCGCCTGCTGAGGAAGGGGTTGGCCTCTGTGCTACTGTCCTTGCCCCGCTGCGATGGGAAGCTCAGGGAGGCACTCAGGCTGGCCACCTCGGGGCCCTTGTGGGAGAGGGAAGCACCGTCGTTGAAACTGTGTAAACCAAGGTCCGCAGCGAGGCCACCGCTGAAGGCTAGGCCATTAGGAGGATTTGCGCCAGGGCTCGGGCCCTCGGCTGCAGCCAGAGAGCCGGCAAAGCCCTTCCTTGGGTGGGTGGAGAGCTTGGTGTCAGAAGCAGGCTCCTCTAGAGCTGGCCGGAAAGGGAACAGGGGGCTGTGGCTCAGTGCAGAGCCAGCCTGCAACGGACTGTCCACGGCCTTGGCCAAGCTGAGGTCGGAGATGGGTGAGAAGGTGGACTTCCATTTGCTGCTGTTCACAGGCTCGCTCGAGGTGGCAGACTTCCTTCCCACCAAGCCACCACCTGACGGGAGAAGTCAGTGGCCATGAGCTGAGCTGAGCTGCCTGGGAAGTGGGCTCTACCTACCACCGGGCTGACAGGCATGCTATAGGCAGAGGTGCTGGAGAGGTGAGGGCTTCGTGCGCTGTGAGACTTCCTGCACTCCCCCCACAACTGACCATGTACCAGATGCAGTCCCAGGCTGGCCTGTCCTAAGCACAGGGCACCGCCCCCTAGCCCCACCTCCAGGAGGGGAGTTCATTACCGTTTTCTAGCGTCTTCGGGGGAGATTTGCTTTCTAAGGAGATAGTTGCAATTTTTCTTTCAATTCTGTGCAAAGAAAACAGTCATTAATAGGTTAATCTAAGTGCTCACAGAGGATGGAGGTCCAAAGTTTGGCTGCCCTCCAGCCTATGATAGCAGAAGACATCCCCCAAACAGACCCAGAGTAAATCTGGGTCACTAGCACTACTACAAAGACCCAGTCTGCATGGACTGCTCTGTGGGGACCCCAGGATGTCTGTGTGCATGGTGACAACCGTAGGAGCTTCCTTGTCCCGAGCCTTGCACAATCCCAAGCTTAATGCAGCAGGGGCCCAGCTCACAGGAGGCATATACAACTACACTGGTCTATCATGGGATCCCTGAGAATATGACACTGAACGACAGGCAATCTTAGACCACGTCAAAGTCAGCGGCAAGCTGTGACCATAATTCACACATGCAGCAGTAACTTCATAGAAACACTCTCAAAGGTAGGCAGATGGGACCTCAGTGATGCTCCACCTGCAATAGGGCCATGTTTTAGGTGGCAGGGAGGGGCATGTGATGGCTCACACAGGCAGAACACCAGAAGGCCTCCAGACACACAGACCCCCCCACACGGGACTCCATCCAGCTTACCAAGGAAAGGAAGGTAATGCCCAGTGAACACATAGCCTGGCATAGCAAGGTCAGGATGGAACAGCTGCCTGATATCAGAGGCCACTTGCCCACACAACAGCCAGCACCTGCCCACCCCAGGACTCACCGGGCACTGCTGGGCTCGTCCTCAGAGCCTGGTTCCTCGTCTGAGGTCAGTGGTGAGTAATGCGCCCCATTGGTTGGGCCCAGGGGCCGCTCCTTCCTGAGCACCGGAGGCTGATCATGGTCCTGGTAGGGGGTGGGAGAGCTCTTGAGGGAGCTCTCGGGGGATGAGATGGCTGTGATCTCCAGGGGCTGATTGATGTTGCTGACCTGCAGGGTCAGGGAGGGCAGATGAGCCACAGGCCCAGGCCAGGGTCTCGGGGACACCAGAGGGCAAATTTCGATCCTTGAGACATCTGCAGTCACCAGATCCTTATGAAGGTACAGGTAAGGCGAGAAGGCCAGTGAGACACCGGCCACTGCCCCTGCCCCGGGCCAGTACAGCCTGCCGATGGCCTTGTCCTGCTGGACCCCAGCCCCTTGGCCCACAAGTGGTGCTTCCCCACCCTGTCAAGACAGGTTCTGTACTCACCATGGAGTTGAGGTTGAGGGGAGACCCTGAGGACTGTGTGAAGAGGCCAGCGACAGTGGGCAGAGCCCGGCGCTTGGGGGACACACCAGTGCTGAGGCTGGGGGTCCCAGCTGACCCACGCTTCCTTCTGCTGCGCTTACGACTGTCCTGCCCATGGCTTTGTACACAGTCCCCACGGGGGCCAGAGGTCAAGGGGCTGTGCCTGGTAGAAGGAGACTGCTTAGAGCTGGAGCTGGCTGCAATGCTAAATACAATCCTCCTCTTGGCCTCACTTTCCGGGTCTGAGAAGGCAGGGTCAGAAGGCAGCTCCCCCTTGCTGGTGTCGGCCAGCGGACCCTGGGTAGTCACACTCAGGCGGGGACTGGCCGACAGCTGGTGGGCTGGAGAAGCAGGGCCAGAGTTTCGGGGCTGCGGCAGCAGAGGTGGGTGCTGTGGCGGTGTGCTTCGAGAGCCCATGGTGGCAAAGAGGCTGCCGGGGCCGGAGGACTCATCGAAAACAACAGATTCCATTCCAGAGGCCAGAGGCACTGGGCTGCTGGCCAGGGCCCCACTGATGGCCACTGAACCAGCATAGAAGCCTGTCAATGAAGACACCACTTTGTCAAGAGAGGCAAAGAGGTCAAGGCCACTGGCGGGCTATAAGAACACCTCACCCTGGGAGGGATAAGCTAAGATCAGTGACAGCTTCCTACGGGAGAGCTGGTGGCTCCATGGCCACAGCTCGGGCAGGAACGGGCAAGTCAAGCCCACAGAGGAAGACTGCCTCTTCAGTCACCGCAAACACCAGGGTGCATGGGGCATACTGGGTGCTGTTACTGCTATGAGCCACCAAGGGTCCGGCTGACCCCAGCACAGGACAGCTTTCTAGAACTATCCAGACCTTAAACATGCCTCAGGAAAAGGTGTTTGACCTGCCCTAACCCAAAACAAAGTCAACAGGAGAGCCACACACTAGTCCTCCTCCTCCTGGTCACACAGAATCCTGGACTCATCCCTCAGAGTTACCTGCTAGGCGGTCCAGGCCCTATTTCTGTCCTACAATGGGATCAGGCACCTATGGGGTATGAGGGGGGGTTCACCTGTGGGTGCCAGGGCGAGGCTCCTGCTCCCTGCTGCACTGCCTCCTGCGCCGTGGGCAGAAGCACCGATCTGCTTTTCAAGTGTGGATGAGGAGTCTCGGGGCTGTGGCACTGGACTTGGAGTGCTCCTCTGCAGGAGGAAACAGCCGAGTCAGGGCAGGGTTGAGAGCAGCAGACAACAGGAAACAGTGGAGCAGGAGGGCTGTAGGCGGGAGGACCCAGAGGGGACAGAGCTGGGCATGGCCGAGAGTCCAAGCAGAAAGGCCAGGTTACACGCACTTACAAGGGCGGGACGGGCACAGGGCAAGGGGTCCTCTGTCAAGGCCAGCCCAAGTCAGACAAGACCCCGGCCGCAAAGAAAAGGGGGGCAGGCTGCACTGTTTGCCCAGCCTGCCCTCTGTGAGCAACAGTGCTCCCGGAATGCAGCCACTGCTGCCTGAGTGGCGAAACCCTCCCTCCCGAGTGGACTTTTCCACTTTGTCTCTGCTCTGCCTCTAATAAAAGTACACCCAGAGCCTGACTACAGAATTAGTTATGGATGCTCCCTCGGCAGTCCCAGGCTGAGCACGTGCTCAGACCCAACAGCGCCCGACAGACACATAAAGACCAAAGCTGAGCCTGGAGCCCCGGCACAGCCAATGCAACCACCGCCACCACAACCGCCACCATAACGCCACCATCTCAACTGCTACCTGGCCCAGCACACTCACCGCCCTCTCGGCACGGCTAGGCAGCACCACGCTAGCCAATGGGATGCTGACGGGTAGCTTGTTGGGCTGTACCGTACTGAGTGGAATGCTGACAGGCAGGCTGGTGATTGTCTCCCCGTGACTGCTATAGGCACGCTCCTTCACACCCTGCCAACAGACGGCCACGCGTTACTCAGGCCTGGATGGGAGCTCTGCTGCAGACCGAGGCCAGGACGCTGCCCACTCGTGCTGGCTTCTGAGACCTGTCACCATGGGCTACCTGGCCCTCCCAACCCTGCTCTATCTCTGAACATGCAGTGGAGGCCTCAGCCCCCTTGGTCCCACTCCAGCAAGTAAGCACCTGAGTCCCACAAGGGCACAAGAGCCACCCATGGGAGGCCGTCACCCCTGCCTCTACAAGCTCTCCTTGAGGCCTGTGGAAGCCGGTCCCACCTCCTCCCCGGGTTCCCAGAGTAAGCTCCATCCGTCCTACAGCGGAGGGCACTCCTCATACACTCAGCTCTCACCTTCTCACTGCCCTTCTCTGAGGTGAGTGGCGAGGTCGCCGGAGAAGCAGGCAGTGGATCCTGGGGACTGAGCTTCATGCTGTTGGACAAGCTGGGGCTCTGGTAGGGAAGGGCGCTTTCCTTGGCGTGCTCTGCCCTGCAAGGAGAGGCTGTCATCCTGACTGGGTTCACAGCAAGCAGCCCATGGGCGGCAGTCTGAGGGCAGCAGACGGTGGCAGAGCTCTGTGTGTACCTGTACTCACCGAGTATGTGGGTCACCGACAGCTGCCTTGCTAGCTCCAGTGTGGTCCTGACTCAGGTGCCGCCTCAACACAATCTTGGCAGGTGACAACCGGGTGTAGTCTGGCAAAGCCAGGCCAGACAACTTTTCTAGCCGAGGCCGGCCACTGTGGCTGGGGGTGCAGGGAATGACTTCCTGGTCCAAGGGGGAGGCCAGGTACTGGGGCGTGTTCTGCTTGGACGAGGGCCGACTAGCTGCACTGCAGAGCTCGTAGCCAGCGGCATGGCCATTCATGGAGAGCTCAGGGCTCATGCTGCTGAGGTGTGGCAGGGAGATCTTGGCACAGTCCAGTTCAAGACGCAATCGCCCAGCATCGGTGTCCAGCTCTCGGCCCAGAGCACCCTTGCCGCGCAGATGCAGGGTCAGAGCATCGTCTGGCGGCACACAGGACTTCAACTGCAGGAGCTCCTGCTGCCGCTGGCTCTTCTCCAGCTCCACGATGCTGATCTACACAGTGGGAAATGGGTCACAGAGCAGCCCAGGCTCCACCCTGCTGTCCATCATCACAGATGCCCTTCCAGGGTGGGAAGATGGAGTCTGGTGCATCACCCTGACACCCCACCTGCAGCTCCAGGCAGTGTCGCTGTTTTTCTGAGATCTGGCTCCGCAGGGCCTGCTTTTCCTTCCGCAGGTTCTCCAGAGACAGTGTGGACCAGTCCAGCCTCAGCTCCTCGCACCGGGCCCTGAGCTGTGGGCACAGACAAGAGTGTGAAGGCGGGAGAGCTAGTCTCTCTGGACCATTCCACACTTGTGGCACATGATGTCAATACCCATCCACACGCAAAGTAAGAAAGGCCTATGTGACACAGTACCAAGTGTCCCTGGTGTGACTAGTTATAAATAGGATGACCCTTGCAGAGCCCAGCAAGAATGTGGAGGAGCAGATCCAAGTCCAGAGCCAGGGTGCTAAGTCAACACACACCTCTGGGCTGAGTGGGAGACCATGCCCTCCACCCTGCCTGCACACACAGCAGCCATGTTCCCCTTTGCATGTGCACACACGCGCGCGCACACCCCCCCCACACACACACACCAAATATACACACCAGCTGCAGGCTCTCGCTCCGAAGCTCGCTTGCTCGCTCTCTCTCTCCCTCTCTCTCTCTCTCTCTCTCACAAACACACACACACACACAGACACCACACATACACACTAG
>PVIH01026754.1:0-18177 GCA_004025045.1 Sigmodon hispidus | reverse complement strand
CCACTTCATAGACCAAGAGAATATGGCATTCAAGATTTCGTTATTTCGAATTTGGCCTTGAGAGACATGACAACTCCTGGTATCACCATTCCTTTCTCAAGGTGGTGTTGAGCATCACAGACATCTTGCAAAGAGATTGTTTAGTTTGGCGAATAATGGCCTGAAGGGCAAAGGACTGCACTTGCGCCCTCTGCTGTCAGCGTGCTCACTGTCCGAAATGGACCTGCAGGATGAGGGATAGAGACTGCCGAAGCCTGCCTAGCCAGGATAAGACAGTCCTACCAAAAATACCCTGCTTCTATGGAGACTTGTCAGATATCACAGGCCAGTAGCCACAAGGATGGATGCTCCCGTTACACAGAGAAGTGGTGGATGACTGTCCAGGTAGTTAACTGTCGTTGTCTTCTCCTATATTCTGGAAGTTACTTCATGCTTCCAACTTTAGGTATATATTTTCCTTCTCAGGTCTTGACGGTGTTGAAGATTAGATAGTTGAGTTTGTTATTACTTCACATTCCAGCAAAGACACTCAAGTCTTAGAACTCTATTGTTTAGGATAAACAGCCTTAAAACAATCCCTGTACATTTTTTTTTGTATCAACATTTTAGATATTAAATTGCACTTTGTAGTTGTTTGCTAGTGGTAGTTTGACCTCACTTGTGTTAGTTCCTTCCTCTTTCCCACACATTGTCTTATGGTAATCCCTGTAGTATGTAGTTTTATACCTAGTTTAGAACCTTCCTATTTAGACAAAATGGGGAGATGTAGCGGGAATCCTGGATTGTACGGGAGAGGCGGTGCTTCCGGCCCCCAGCGCGCGGCGGCTCCGTACGGCAGTGGCTCGGCGCGTTGCTAAAACTTTCTTTTGCTCGTGATTCTAACAAAATAAATCTTATTTAAAACATATCTATTGGTGGCGGGTTTCTTCCGCGATATTATTTATTTTAGAAATAAATATAATTACTAAGAAAAAATACAATACTACTTACATCAAGGCAGATAACTCCCAAATTCATTAATATATTTCCACAAAAATATGTGTATAAACATGTTGAGATTAGATTTCTTCATAATACTCTAAGTGGATATTATTGAAAAGTTCATTAATTATAGAATATGCAAAAAAAATTGAGTAAAGGTAAGTGATCCTGGGCATATAAGGGATTGAATTTGATTGTATCATATAAAGAACTCTTTTTTTTACAATCATGATTGTTACAGTTTGTATGTGGAATTCTTCTTAAGGGTTCATGTGTTAGAAGTCAGTTCCCAGTGTGGCAATGTTAACATATAGTTGCTTCGTTAAGGCTTAGGGCATTTGGGATGCACCCGGGTAGGGGGAAAATACTTCTTTATGGAAAGAGATTTGATGCAGAATACAGATGAAATGTTGACGAAAGGAAAAAACAGAAAACTAAAAGCAACCCCAATGTTTGTTTTTTGTGTGTGGGAGAGATATCCACACACTCACTGCCAGGTGCCACACAGAGAGTTTATTTAAGGGAGTTCAGATATCAGAAGAAGGGAGGGGGAAGGGAGAAGGAGAGAAAGAAAGAAGGAAAGAAGGAAAGGGGAAGAGAAAAAGAGAAAAAAAGATCCATTGCCATGTGTTATATCTTTTCAACAGAGTGGCTGGACATAGATCTGCATAGCCATTCCTGGGGTCTAACCTTTATTATGCACACTGTACAGGCGCCTTTGGCTGGGTCAACTGTGCCGCAACCGCTTACACCCAATGTATCAGTTGCTGAAGAAAGCAGCAGGCACTGTGAAAATTAGTTCTACACAGTTATCACACTGGCTGTGAGCATCCAGACTACAGAACTGAGGTTGCTTGTGTAACTGAGGGCCCACTATTTGCTAGTGTGCTCAGGACACCTAATTGCTAAGTATAAGATTGAATAGCAGTCTTGCTTTATTTGTCCTACATTCTCATATAGAACGCAGGCTTTCTTGCTGTTTCCTGGATCTAACGGAGCCACATTGTATTTTACTATTTGGGAATAAAAAACTTATCGTTGTATTTTATATACTTGCTCACTTTCCTAGAACATAAAGAAAATTCACATGTCTTTTTCTTGAATCAGAGCCTACATTCTCTAACTTAACTTTTGGGATTTCCTGGAATGAGTCAAGACTTAGAAAACACAAGGAATTAAATGCATATGTTTAGTAGTGTGAAAAAGACAGCAGCCTTGAGCATTAGAATTCAAGGCTTCAGCTACAGTTTTTTCCTCAAGGGTTCATGTGTCAGACAACTTTTCTGTAGTGTGCTGATGATGACAGGGAGAAGAACCTTTGACAAGAGGGACCAGAAGGTCTTCAACAGACACAGGGCATGTCCTCAGATGGAATTAATGAAGTCCACACAGCACCTCTTTTTGCTCTCACTTGCTGCCTCACAGTGTGACCTCCACCTCACAATATATTCCTGCTCTCCTTATACATCTGCTACAGGTGATATAGATAGATTCTCACTGGATCTAGTGTCATTCTGTTTGAACATTTAGCCTCTAAAACTGGCTGTTAAAGAAATCATATTCCTGTCTCAGTTACTCTGCCTCAACTATTCATTACAGTGATAGGAAACAGATAAATGCAAAAATGATGAGGACAATTAAATGCAAATAATAAATAAATAGATGCAAAAAAGTATGAGATGTCTTATTTTTATCTAGGAAATAGAAAATAAGTAAAAAGTGTAGCTCCAAAGATAATTAAAAAAAATCTGGTCAAGGAACAAAATAGTACACCAAAAAACTTAGCATTCAAAGTTGTTCAGGTAGCCTCATGTTTCTGAGAAAAATGGACTTTGTCAAGAAGATATATCACAAACAGGTTTTTAATCTTTGTATAAGCACAAGAGTCACAAGTAGCCTTTCACAACAGAGTAAAAAAAGAACATGAGCTAAAAGTGAAAAACAAAATCCTATGGTCAATTTTGTCATTGTGACAATGCCTGGCGGTATGTAGAGAAATAAAATAGGTCTAGATTTTTCAGCAATCCTATAAAAAGACATTGTGCTTCTGAGACAGGGAAATGTATTCCATAGAAAGGTGAAAATACTGGCTTTCACTTTCCTAAGTGAATACAATTCTTATGTGTTCTAGAATAAGAGGAGTAAATAGGGGTCTACTTTACTACTTTATTACAATAGGATAAAAACATAAACCATTCATTCTTTAATTAGAAAATGAAATGCCAAATTGGCCAATAGGAAACTAGTCCAGACTATAAGAGACACTGTTAGATTTCAAATGGAAGAGGTACCAGGTCCTAACCTGTTAATGGAAACATGTTTAAATTGATAATTGTACAGATAAATATCTAAGATGTTTCCTGTTCCTATTGAAGACTAGAAAATCAGCTTCTGTTTTGTTTTACTTTTTTCTTTTGGGGACTAGAAGAAGATTCCTGTCATTTAATTGCATATAAATGTCATGACTCCTTTGTTTACACCTTGGCTGTAGGCTGCATGTCCAATATCTAGTTTCTGAGAATCAAGCAAAAGACAAAGTACTTCATTTTCTTATAGACTGAATCTAAAGAGAGACAACAACTTTATACAGAAAATATTCTTGTATGTAGAGTTAATTATGATGATTGAAATAAAGATCAGGGTATGAATAATAATGGAGACATATTTCTGAAACCAATTCATATCAACAGAAAATGAGTTACAAGAAAAATTAGGACCTCTCTTGTTGCTCATTTTACAGCTGGAGTTAATTGTTTACACTAATCTACAATAGCAAAAAATACTCAGGTACAGTCATTATTTGTCTTACAAATTTTCTTTGCTATAAATCCCTACATGCATATCAATAATACATGTTAACCCATCATGTACTACTGTTTTATAAATAGTTAATTATATAAATATTCAATGCATGTAACATTGTAGGTAAAAATTAAATAATCTAAGTTTATATGACAAGGTAAAACAAATATAATTTTCCAAACTCATTCACAGATTTTTTTGGGGGTGAGGGCAAGACCACATGTTTGTGTCTCTAATATTCTGAATAACAGTCATTTTCTATCATATGGAGTATAATTAAATAGTAAAAGACATGATAGAAGAATCATAACTTTAGAATTATAATTGTTGTTTTTCTCTTAAGCATTTAGAATTTATGTGACTACTTTTCTGTAAAAAACACAGAATGTTCAAAACTGGCTATGGATATTAAGATGGAATAATGAAATTAACAACTGTTTGAAAAGTGATCTGAGCTTTACAATTAAACCAAAATTCTGATTTCAAATTGTCAATTTTGAAATAAAACGAATCTAGTAAAAACAACCACATAAATTAAATGTGTTGTTTAAAATAAAAGTGTACGGTTGCTTTAATATTTACTTGGCAAGAGCTAAAGCATCATCAACAAAATGTTCATGCCTACTTTAAAAATTCTGACTTAATTATTTTGACCTTTCTGATTTTAGAAACCTAATTGTGCATGTGTGAAGTGTTTAGCTTAGGTTTATCATCAATTTACCTTGAAAGTGGAATAACATGTTCAAGCAGTTTCTCTAAGGCTATTCATTTTTGTAGTGCATATCAGCAAAATGCAGGGGTACTTGTGCTTTGGCCCATATTCTAGAATTCTAGCAAATAATTGCACAGCTTTTCATTCATTTGAATTTTAACTTGCCAAGGAACCACACACATACACACATGCACACTCATTCACACAACATTGGTTCTTGAGTCATCTGTATAAATATACCTATAAATACACATGAGGAGAGTTTAATGTTTTACAATCTTTTACACTCAAAATGTATAAAATGTGGACTTAATTGCTGCTGCATATTTGGGCTTGGCTGTTTTAATCAAAGATTCGCAAAAATAGACATATATATATATATATATATATATATATATATATATATAAACCCATAGTACTTTTTATGAGGTAAAAATCAAACCTAAGATCCTCAGTCTCTTGAGAACAGTTGAATCCAGCACATATTTCAGAGTAATTTTGCTGTAAATCTTTAAGAATGCACTACTTTATAGCTACCATTGTTCTTTGTTTCACGGACCATGTTGATGACTAGACTGCCTGAAAAACTAATGTTGCTTAAACAGGGGCTCTGGGATAAGGATATTATTTGATTTAAGTAGTATCTCTGAATTTTACAAGTTTGGATCCTAAGAATCAGTGCATCCAACATATTTTTGACTTGGATTCAGTGCTGGAGATGGTATGTCATTTCTTCAAGAACTGATGCTGAATTCATTTCTTTTACAGTTCCTTCCAAATTTCAGATATGTTCAAACTAGTATGCTATCTAAATATTAGCAGTAATTTTCATTGCATAAATGATCAAAATTCTATGAAAAGACATCTAGGATCACACAGAATACTCACAAAGGAAAAAAAACTGACAATAATAAAGCTATATACAGTTTTTGTCAAGTTTTGAAATTATTTATGAAGAATGAGTTACAGGATTAGAAAAAATGTACCTGAATATTTTCTAGAGTGTGTTTCTGTATATGTGTTTTTGTGAATGCTTATGTAGTATACATACACTAAATGAGTATTAAAATATTAGTTTTCTAAATAGCCATTACACTGCTTTTTGTTTATGAGTAGAACTTATTTATTCAAACAAAAAATTTAGGTAGTCCCCAGTTTCTGGCAATTATGAATAGAGTTGCAATGAGTGTAGTTAAGAAAGTGTCCTTGTGATAGGATGAAGTATACTTTGAGTGAAGTATACTTTGAGTATACCCAAGAGTGGTACAGCTGAGTCCTGAGGTAGAATGATTCCCAATTTTCTAAGAAACTTTCATACTGATTTCCAAAGTAGCTGTCCAATTTAGCACCAGCATTGAATAGTTGCTTCTTCTGCCTGTACTTGTGTTATAACTCAGAGGCATGTGTTTTGATAATAGACTCCTAAATTTTTGTTTGAAAAATTGATAAAAAAATGTGGTACATTTTCACAATTGAGAATTACTCAGATGTTAAAAATAACATCATAAAATTCAAAAGCAAATGGATATAATTAGAAAAACAGCATCCTCAGTGAGGTAATCCTGACCCAGAAAGACAAAAAATGGTATATATTCACTTACAAGTGGAAAATAGCCATTTAGTAAATGATAATATGCTATGATCCATAGACACATAGGGGTTAGGTAAAGTGGAGGGCTCTAGAGGAGGGTGGATAGATCTCCCTAGGATGGGGAAATAGAATAGATTTTGTGGGTAGACTGAGCAGACTGGGAACAGGAGCTAAAGAGATCAGGTGGTGGTAGGAAATGGATGAAGGAAAAGAAAGGAGAGATAGCTGGAACTGGGGGTGGTGTGTGTGTGTGTGTGTCCTTTGAAGACGTTGATGTTATAGAAACCTAGTGCATGGAAAGTTCCTGGAATATAGGAGGGTGATGTTGGTGAGGACTCCTCGTAATAGAGAATACAGAATCTGAACTGACATTTTTTTGTGGCCAGGAACAGCTTCTGGTAGTAGGAATGACTTATATTTAGTTAAGTTGTTGACCAGCCTTGGAGAAGGAGTTGGGAGTGGCATCCTGTAGAAATTCCTAAACAACCCAGGATGATGCTATGACAGAAAGCTGCTCTCTGAAAATTGACAGAGGGGCCCAATTGCTGAAGACAACCTCCTCATAACTCATTGACTATGAAGAGGTTGAACAGGTGCCTACATGGAGTCTGAACCACTACATTTAGTTTCTTTGGCATGGTAGGTACTCTATAGACTATGGAAGGAGAAACTTGGATGCCAACATCAATCCAACCTCAAATCCCTCGGCTTACAATCTGTCCTTCATTAAAGATGTGCAGAGATAATAGTGGCAAAGAACTTGTGTGCATGGCCAACCAGTGTGTGGTTTAACTTGAGATCCTCCCCAGGAGAAGGAGTCAATGCCCTCCACTGCCTGGATGGACAGAAACTAGAGACTAAATAGCCCTAAGACCTATAGTAGAACCAAACTCAACAGGAAAATTAAATTAACAAACAAATAAATAAGATACAATTAATGTAATAACTCCCAGTAATATCCTACTCTACTCATAGAAAATGTTCAATCATCATCAGAGACTTCCTCTAGCAGCAGATGAGATCTGGTGCAGAGTCCTATAGTCAGGCATTTTGTGGATAGAGTGTCTAAACTAGGGTTCTCCACTGGTTCCCTTCTCTCAGAGATCTGGGAACCACAGGGAAGAGGGGAAGAAAAGAGCGTAGGTGTCAGAGGAGATAAAGAACCGCAGGAGAACAATACCCACAGATAACAACGAAGGATTGCTCATGTGGGCGCAGTAGAGACTGCATCTGAAAGCACCATGCCTGCATAAATCTGCACCAGGTCCTCTGAGTGTATGTTATGGCTGTTAGATTGCTGTTTTGTGGGAGTTCTAACTGGAAGAGCAAATGTATCTGTGACTCTTTGGCCTACGCTTGAAGATTTTTCCTCCTATTGGGTTGCCTTGTCCAGCCTTGTTTTGGAGGCTTGCGCCTTCTCTTGCTACCACTTATTTTATAATATTTGGTTGTTGTCTCGTCGAGGCCTGCTCTTTTCTGAACGAAAATAGAGTGGATATGGTATGGATTTGGTGGAGAGGGGAATTTGGGTGGGTGGGGACTAGAAGGAATGGAGGGAGGGGAAAATGTGGTTCAGATGTATTGTATGAGAGTAGAATCTATTTTCAATAAAAAAATGAGTCTATATTAAAGAAGGAGGAGCTATCTACCAGTATGTAAAAACCTGAAAAATAAATCTATTAAACAGAAAAATTGTAAATTTTGTGTTGACCACTCAAGAGTGTTTCAAATGACTGAAGAAATGAGTCAGTGGTTAAATGTACTTCCTGCTCTCCCAGAGAAAATTAGTTTAGTTAACTTCAGGTCCCAGCATTCAAACTGGGCAGGTCACAACTACCTATACCTCCAGCTTCATGAGATTTAATATCTCTGACCTCCATAGGCTAATAACTACACACATATGTTGTATTAAGTTTTTGGCTTTTTTTTGGCTTATTTTTAAGGTTTGGATTTATAGTTTTATAGAAATATATGTAGTCTTATACAAATATATAATACTTGTGTTAATTTTATGTTGATTGACTTAGGGCCTAGGCATATTGTTATTTAGTTCTTATTTTCAAACTAACTTATGTTTAGCCATGTGGCTTGATATTTTTTTTTTTTTAGAGTAGAATTTTAACTTTTTTGTGTGCATGTTTTGGTATTTGTGTTGTTTTCTTGGCAGCTCTGAGGTATTTGTTTGGTGGCTTTGTTTGATGTCTTTGTTTTGTTTTGAGATTTTTTTTTCTTTTTTTAGTCTGGTAGCTCTGCTCACACTTTCTGTCTGCCTCTAGTCAATCAGCTTTTTATTAAATTGGTAGGCAGGACAATTATTTATAATGTTATAAGACACAATTTCACTACACACATACACACACATACAGACATTATATCCAAATATAAAATAAATATTAACTTCTTATTTGTGTCAAATAATTTAATTGTTAATTTCATTTATTCAATATATAGCATTTTAATTGCAAAATTATGTTTTATACTGTGTTCATGAAATAAGGTGCAATTAGTATCATAAAAAGCAGTTAAAAGTTGTGATTAATCTGTGGATGAGGAAACTGTTTGAGGCAGAAAACTGGCTGAGAATCTGTTAGTTAAGAAAAATAAACCATGAAAACTTAAAAATACAATAAATAAACTTAGAGCAGTTTGAAAAAATGCTGAGCTTTTTGTACTTCAAAACAGTTCTTCATGCTTTCTATTGTATCTGGTAAGATAGAAGAAAATCAAATAAAAAAAAAAACATGATAGAACATTGATTTTAAAGCCAACAGTATGTCAGTTGGTGATTGTAGCTGTAATGACAAAG
Source organism: Sigmodon hispidus (assembly GCA_004025045.1). Taxonomy (NCBI): domain Eukaryota; kingdom Metazoa; phylum Chordata; class Mammalia; order Rodentia; family Cricetidae; genus Sigmodon; species Sigmodon hispidus. The sequence goes on along the minus strand of PVIH01026754.1, from coordinate 9,285 downwards.
CACAAAATAATACCTCCAGGTTTGTTATTCAGTAAAAGTCTCCTCAGGAGAAAATTAATCAAGGTTTGCTAAGAGCAAAGAACAGATCCTGGGATATAACTGCTAGATCATTCTAAAGACTACCATTGGATTTAAGTGGGTGCATAACAGATATTTTTAATAAGTCAGAAGGGATGTAAAGAATTTCTGTGCTGCCCCAATTTAGATCATTATCAATAAAACACTTGAAACATTTAAGTCATGCATTTGGTTGGTTTAGCTGTGTCTTCTGTACATAACATAACAACGATCATGTATTCACTTGAGTCTGATTAACCAAGACATACAAGCAAAGAGTCAGAGAAGCATCCACAGTGTGTCTGGCAACCTGCTGCTTCTCCTTATAATAAACTTGGACTTTATTAGAGGTTGTCTCAGAACTGTTAGACTTATAATACACTATTATTTTCCAAAGTCTTGTTCCAAATAATCAGGAGACATTATTTGAAGCCTGTACTAACAGATACATACCTCTTTTGGACAATCCTGTCCCAAGATTCAATAAAAACTCCAGAATGATTAAGACTTCACCTTTTGACGAAATAAGTGAAATAAGCATTGACTAACATCTTGTTTTATCATTTAATGACATGGTCCAGACATTTGGAAGGATAAAGCTTAGTGTAGAGGATAAATAAAAATGTTAATGACTAAATCATGATGTACATGAAAATTGAAATAGAGAGGAAATCACAGCAAACAATATAATGGGTTAGAAAATGATCTAAGGAAAAAGAAGAAGTTGATCATCAGAGGATCTGGGATATTTGTTCCTTTGAAAAGTCTACTTATGAAAGGCTGAGGGAAAGCTGTTTTAAAAGTGAAAATTAAATCAAAAACATGTTTATGACTTTGCTATTCCATTGTTCTCTGGGCAAGATACAAAATCAAAAAGCATGATACTATAGTTTTTGAATGGGCATGTCTGCCCAAGATTATATGTATCAGGTTTGGTCATTATGGTCATACTATAGGGAGGTGGCAGGACCTCTGCTGAGAGCTACAGCCAGAAATGTGGGACAGTTGGAGGAGGAATCATGTGTCCCACTGTATTATTCTCCTCCACCTTTGTGCCTTGGGGATAAAAGAATCTCTCATAAAACCTGGAATAAGGTTAATAGCCAGCAAGTTTATGTTAGGTTTTTGTCTCTGTCCCCAGCCAGGCTAGAATGATAGGCACATGTTGCCATTACATTATTTTATGTAGGTGCTGAATTTAAATCTAGGGTCTCAAGCTTATAAGAAAACACTCTTCCCTGTCTGTCACCATACAGCTGCTAAAATGTTAATTTTATATCATCAGACTAAATTTGCACACTTTTTCCTATTTTTATTCAGATTATTTAATATTTTCTGTGCCATAAAACTTTAAGAATTGAGTGAGTTTAAAATGGTAGATAATTCTTTCTTGTTACAGTTCAGAATGTAACTTTAGTGGGCTCTGTATGTCCAGATCTGTGTAAGTTGCTTTCTGTTCTGTGCCAGCAACTTATTTTACAATTAAGGAAACTGACATGGCTCATCATGGTCTTTGCTTTCTAGATGAAATAATGTACATCTGAACCACCCAGAATGGATGCCATATGAACAGAGGAATGTACTTGTGGTACAGAAGACTACGATAAAGATTTCCATGAAAGTACAGAAGTCAAGGAAGCAGAAAGACCTGTTGCCATTTGTACCAAAGATGGGTAAACTAGGATAACAATTGGAATGGTAAACAATTAAACATAGAGACTATGTTACAAGATTTAACTAAATTCAGAACTTGGGCCAGTCATGGTGGCCCATAACTTTAATCTCAGTAAACAAGAGACAAAAAGAGGCAGATCTCTTTAAGTTTGAGGCCATCCTGGTTTACATTGTGAGTTCAAGGACAGCCAGGTCTATGTAGAAAGATCATGCCTCTAAAGAAAAATACTTTAATAAACTTCACATATCAGATATATACAAAAATGATTATTTCTATTATTAAGGCATCAAAATTCAAGTATACTAATTCAAATTGGCTTATTTTAAAGTTAAAATTATTACTCAAATTTTGAATATAATTTCATAAAGTAGTTATAATATTGTATACAAGTCACTAAGTAAAGAATTCATATATTAGTAGTTAAGTGAAGTATAAATAAAGGTAAATTCAGAAAATTTGATTATTCATATTAATATGACATATGCTAAAATTAATATAATTAACAATTGGAAAAGATATTTAGTGCATTAGAATGAATAGTATCAGAATTTCTTCACATATTTAAATTTAGAAAAATACTTTCTGACAAATATCTACAATCTAATTATGACAAACTTTTTCAAAAAAATTTGCATCAGTCATGTGGATATAAATTATGAGCCCAGAAGTTTTACATGTGAAATGACTCTAAATACCACCTTGAGGAAAAGTATAGAAGAAAATACTGAATTTTTAAAGTCTTAACAATTATATGAATGCAGCTAATATATTTAGAAAAGCTATTTCTCACTAAAAAGTTTGACAGTTTCTATGTTGAGTACAATGATTGTAAATGCTTATCTCTTTGTATATATTGAGAAAAATGATCCTGATTGCCTAGATACTGACCTACACAGAGATGTTTAAGCTACTAGCTGTTCTTTAGATTTTGTTGGGGCATTGTTATTTTCTCAACTGGAGATGGTGTTTAGCTGCTTGAGCAAGCTGAGAACTGACCTAGTTAAATCCTGTAGTCAGTAATAACCTTAGCACTGTGACTAGTTTTCTCATGCTCCATATATAATGATTAAATTTCTGTTTGTGTGATAACCTTAGTGTTAATGAGAGATACTTCAGCTAATTTAATTTCCTTTTTCCATATTAAAAAGTTATTACTATTGAGACTTATTTAGATTGCTCCCAATGGCTACATTTATAACTAATTTTAAAACACAATAGACAGCTTCCCCCAAATTAGCTCTCTGTTTTTGAGTTGAGGGGCCTTATATTAACTAATTATTTAGCAGGTACTATAAAACATAAAGTCTTAATTTCCTTTCTTATTTTTTGCAAATTAAATATGTTGAAAATAATCAGTGCCCCACTCTATCTCACCAGCCCAAGACAGTTACCATCCTGCCCACTGTTTCTCTTAGCTTAAGTTCTACAGATTGTTAATATACGTTGAACCATGCAATATTTGCCTTTCTATACAAAACTTATTTCACTTAACATGGTGTCTTTTAAGTTCATCTATGCTCTAGAGATGACCAAAAGATCAAGATTTCCTTGTGTTTTGAGAATAAATGTACTTACATCATTAATATCACATATGTACTATTTATTCATCAATAGGTGTACAGGTGAATAGAGTCTATATTTTTATTCAGGTTAATAAAGCCATGCATGTGGGAGTCTCTTTTGAATGCTGATGTAATTTTCCTTTTTTATTATAAATTTTTAATGATTATAGTCAATCTCTTTCTAGGGAAATAAAGAATAGATTATTGAATCTACTTTGATCCAAAAACAAATATTTTTTTAAATTTTATTATTATGAACAAAGAAGTCATACTTTCTATGAGAAAATTTACTTTGGTTTTAGTAGTATTCTTATTAATAGAAGCAAAGTGATAGTGTATTATGATTTTACATGATGTTTCCTGGATAGCTACTGAGATACAGCCTTTTCTAAATATAAAGTTCACCGTTTATAAATCTTTCTCTAAGATATGCCTTAATCCTAATCTCATTTTGTTAATTTAGATATTTATTATTGATATATTTAATTTCTTTTTCATTTTATTTATCAAACTATTAAACATCTATCTGAGGTATGCCTTGGACATATTTTCTATTCACTTAATTATCTATTCCCTCTGTTACAGTACTTTGTGTTAAATTCAAATTAGGATCTTAAAAACAGGGCCTAATGCAGAGGCCATGGAGGACCTAATGCAGAGGTCACAGAGGACCCTATGCAGAGGCCACAGAAGAATGCTACTTACTGGCTTGCTCCTTATGGTTCCTTCACCCTGCCTTTTTATATGTCCTAGGATCACAGACTTTCTACTGGTCAATCTAATGGGAGAATTTTCTCAGTTTAAGTTCCTTTTTCAAAATGACTCTTGATTGTGTCAAGTTAACTTAAAATTAGCCAATACAATGACATTGTCTATGTTCAGTTTTCACATCACCATTTATTAATAACACTGTTCTTCCCCATGGTAAGTTCTTAACACCTTTGTTGTTGACTACAAAGGAAAAAAATCCATTTTCATTGAAAATATATAGTCCCTCAATATTCCATGTATAATGCTTATACATAAGCTATCAACAAAGCATTTACATTGTATTAGGCATTTTAAATTACATAGAAATATTATTTAAGTATTTAGAGTGATGCACATACATCTTATATTTCTAAATATGGAGTGCTTTGTAGAGAATTTGTCTTTCTCTGCCAGATTAACTTCATTTATCATAATGAGTTTTAAGCCATCTGCATTGTTGAGAAGATCAAGGTTTTCTTGTGTTTCAAGGCTAAATGCAACTCCTTTGATTATCATATTTAAAATTCATCTGCTAATTAGTACAAACATCACAGCACTTCATGTCAAGGATTGTTCTTACAGGTATTTCGGTATCCAAGGAGACTTAAAATCAATAATAGTGCACATTTTTATAATATTAAAATATTTTGCATAAATGATTCTTTTTTCTGTTCTATTATTTTTCATTTTATTGTTTTAAAATTCCATACATATGTATAATGTTTTGATCAAATCCACCACTTCATTCCTTCCCTCCTCTTATTCCACTTAATCATTTTTTATCATATCCTTTTGTATTCCTTTTGCTTTTAATACAGTTGAGTACTCTTATTGCTGCCTGTAGGTTCTTGGGTGAAGAGCCATCTACTAGAACCTGGGTAGCTTCTTGTGGCCAATGTTACTGAAAGCTGACTTCTTCTCCAAGTAGCTATCAATTGTTGATATTTCTTCAGATTTGAGTAATATTTAATGAGGTCCTCCTTCATGCATACTGTTGTTCTACATAACTTGACCCAGCACAGGACTCATGAATACAGTCAAAGCTGCTATGTGTGCACGTGTGTGATGGCATTGTTATATGTAGGAAATTCAGTTGCACTGCAGTCTCCACTACTTATGGCTCTTAAAATTTTTCCCTAATTTCTATAATTTGGGAAAAGGGGAAGTGTGATATAAATGCCCACTTAGATCTGTGAATGCTACTGTCTATAATTCTTTACTCTTGGTCAGCTTGTAGTCCCTATATTAATTCATATTCATGGCAAAAAATGTATCACTATGTCTTCTTTGTCTGGACAGATGTCTCAGCAGTTATGAACACTTACTGCACTGACTGATCTCACAGAGGTCCAAGATTCAAGCTTTTGGTACACACTTGAGAGCCTTCAACCACCTGTAACTCTAGCTCCAGAGTATTTGATACATTTATCAGGATCTTAGTGGGTGCCAGGCATAGATGTGCTGAAGAAGTGGGCAAACAGTCATACACATCAAAATGAAGAAAAATTTAACAAAAATCTCTGGTAATGGTTGATGGGTAGATTAATCTACACATATAAATAATTTTTAATTTTAAAGTCATATGCTTAAAGTGACTTCATTATTGTCAAAATTCAGCATTCTGTGGCACTGCAAATTTGTATTATAATCTGTAACATTTAAAAGAAATAAATTTTTTACATTTTTATTATGAATAAAGTAATAGTTTTTATCCATGTATCCTCATGTTCAAATTCCCTTTCCTCTCATGCTCCTCCCAGTCACTCTCTAAAAAGTAATTTTTAAAAGAATCTTTTATGTTTATGTCTTAAACATTTTTGAAAATTAGTTTTTCCATGAGTTCTTATTATTTATGTATGAAAATCTCCATAGAAGCTTGGGGCAGGGAGGTCCTACTTCTCCTGTGTGGTGTTAGCCATATTAGTATTGAACAGTTCACTATCCATGGTAATAGTGAACTCAGTAAATGTTATATGGAAAATTTGTTGTTTCCATTTGCTGGATTGTTTTTTTCATAGTTTTGGCATATTATATGCTGATGAGCTGTTCTATCATAGTCTGATAGGTGTTTGTGACATTCTATGATTTAATTGGCTTTCATCGTAACATTTTAGGAACCTATATAAACATCCAGTATCAGCAGTACATGAATGCATTTTGACATTCTAATTTATCTAAAATGCGGTAGGTAAATTAACTCCTTTAAAAGTCAAGATGTTTATATTTAGTTCAAAGGTTACTTGAGTTGCACCTTTATATTCTTGTAAAGGCCACATACTTCTGGTTTTGTTTTTGCATGTGTTGCATATTTTATTTATATATTTTATAAAAGATAGAATGCTAAATCTTAGAAAAGTTTTATTAAGGTGCAAAGAAATACATTCTTTGTTGTACTGCCAAAATTATTTTGTTATTTAAGTGACAGTAATGGGATAGAGCTAAGAAGAATTTAAAATATTTTAACAGTTATTACTGACATAGATTTTTGTGGGGTCTAATTTAACTTTTTGGTTTTGCCTTCACTGAACATAAACTTGGATACAGTTTATCATGATTGTTAAGTGCTTACTTAATTTTGTTTTACAAATGATTTCATCTTGATGAACCATATCTCAAGAACTTAAAAAGCACAAGGTATTTTTAAATATCTTATAAAATTTCTTAATATGGACAAAGGCTATACTAGGAAAATGAGTTAAACATTTTACACAGAGATCCAGATGATTGGAGCTACTTGCCCACATCAGGGAAATAAAGAGTGGTACAAAAAATGGAGAAGGACATTAGGTTTAGTCTTTAGGTAAATTATGGAAAGACTGGGTGTTCCTAAGCTAAAGAAAAATTATAAATGATACAAGTAATCTGTGTCTGGGATGACTGATGAGCATGGATAGAGAAGATACAAGCAAACATACTTGGTAAAAAGAAGAGTTCAATTTAAAAACAAGTAATTTTAGATGCATATGCATGGTTATTCTAAAATCAAAGGATCAATGAAGTGATGGATACATTGCCTCAGATGTCAGAGAAGTGATCTCAGCTGTAATCAATCATCACTCTAAAACAGTGACTCAAAGGCATGAGTCAATACAACTAACAGGGAGAAATGAAGATATTGCTTTGCAATTCCCAAAGATTACCACCAATGGCAATAGAATTTTCAAAATTACTAATATGCCATATTGTTAAGAATAGAGAGTAACACTATTTAACACATTTATAAAATTAAAATATTAATATTTAGTGCATACTATTAAATATTTTACCAATATTAATATTAAAAACTAGATATCTGATACAGCATAATGGAAAGTTAAGATTCCAAGTACCAAGAGGTTTGAAAACAATGCTTCACAGGGTCCACTGAGTAAAATGCATGTTTTCAGTCAAAGCTGGGGAGGGATTTGATTAGTTACTTCAGATTTTTCCAAAAGAAGATGAAGAAAAATTGCTGAGGCAGAAACACTGAATCTTCAAAAACATAAAATTTCAGAACTCTACAACTTGGAGTATATTAATCTCCTACAAATATTGAAGATTTTATTTAATGCTGTTTTGATATCCTGGAGAAACTAATAATCATCACTCTACTTTCCACCGCAGTTATTAAGCGTTTGACACAAATGGTAGAGGTTTGAGCAACTCTGACTACAACTGGGGTTGAACATTAAAAAAACTGCTAATATTTCACTATTTTGATGTGAAAAATAATGTCAACACCATACATTTAAAGTAAGTAATTCAGTATTAATATAAATAATTTAGAATTTTTTAATTTAATCAATTTTGCCAATAAATATGACAAGTTCCTGCTTTCACCACGTTTATACTTTGGACAGAAGAGTGATAATAACCTTGATTTTCTGGACACTGAGAGAAATTGGAGTGAAAGAGTGAAATTACCAGGATTTTTAACTCTTTCCTAAGAGCAATCTTAGGCCTTCTGAGATTTAAATGTGTATATGCAAGAAGAAAAATACTTGATTTTTCTTTCCTCAGAAATACTTCACTGTTACTTTGAGAAGGATAACATTGACCTAGATATTTTCTATGATCCTGAATCATAACATGACCACATCTTCCCTAGAATGATCAACTGATTACAGTCTATATTAGTTCCTTTGAAGCGACTCTGGGACAACAAAAGACAGGAAATTGCCAATTCTTTGTATTCACATATCAATAAGCCAGCAAGTAAGCAAATGAGCAAACAAACAAAAACAGAACCTGGAAATATCTTATTACTGAAAGCTGAGGTTTCTGCTAATTTTTGTCAGTGTTAATGTAGCATGTCATCCTGATGCCTGAGCCTTTGAAGGATGGGGGTCAGGCGATATATAATTTTCATTTAGAACTAGGCATTCTTGTCCTTACATTTCATGTTGCTTTAACATTGCTTTAGGAACAGAATAATGTAGATTTTTTTCTTCTTCGCATACAAAGAAAGGCTTTCATTGTTATTTTTTTTATTTTTGGCCTATGACTTATCCTATGATTAATGCAGATCAGTCCAATTTTATTCTCTTCTTGAAGTGGGTAATCTACAGCTTCTTTCTGCACTGCATTCTGCTACACTTAGCAGAGTGCAGTGTAGGGCCAGGAAGCAATCACAAAGCACTAACCAGGTAATGTGTATAATAGCTTTAAATTTCTTATGTTTCTAAATATGTTATGTGGGAAATATTTAATGATCAAACGCACAAAGAATTTTGTAGACATAAACTCTGAAAAACTCTCATATGCATCTTATTCAACTTGAGAAAAACAGTAACTCACAGTGGACCCAACATTTGTCATAATTAAAACATTATTCATCAACAGGTAGGAGAACACATCTTCATGCAGACAGATTTATGTAATATAAGACTAGGGTGTATGTAGCTTACAATGTATCTGCTTCAGAGAAAAGTTGGAACTACTTTTTCCTTTCTTTGTTGGTTCTCCGACCTCATCCATATTCCAAAAGAGAAGCAATCATTACAACCAATGAAAGTTGAGGACGCTTTCTTCATAGCAGCATTATTTGTAATAGCAAGAACCTAGAAACAACCTAGATGTCCCTCAACTGAAGAATGGATTAACAAACTGTGGTACATCTACACAATGGAATACTACTCAGCAGTAAGAAAAAATGATATCCTAAAATTCACAGGCAAATGGATGGATTTGGAGAATATCCTCCTGAGCGAAGTATCACAAACTCAGAAAGATAAGCAGGGGATGTACTCACTCACTAGTGGT
>PVIH01026753.1:0-18183 GCA_004025045.1 Sigmodon hispidus | reverse complement strand
AAAAAAAAAAATTCAGAGGGAAAGATGAACACAAAGAAAATATAGGTGTAGCAATCTTATTTGTATGTCTACCCTTGATAAGCCATGCTTATCATTCTTATCCTCTATATAGTTATTGTTAACTCTTCCACATTTTAAATTCTTTTTACTGTGTTTTTTTTTAATAAATACAAAATAAAGGAAAAAAAATAATAGAAACTGCCTAGTTTTAAAAACCTTTCTCTTTTTAATTTATTTTATTATTATGAACAAAGAAGTCACACTTTCTATCCTTGTATATCCTTATTCAAGGTCCCTTCCCCCTCCCACCACATCAGATAATTCTCTCTTCTCCACAACTCCCCATCCCCTTTCTGGGCAGGCAGCAGGCAATCCCAAGGTCCTGCTGTCCCAATATTGCTTAGATCAGCCTCCACTCCTGGCAGATCTACTTTCTTAAGAATTTTAACAAGCATATTTCCTCCACAATTTGTGATGTGGCTGTCCAGAACCACTCTCAAGAACATTGATGTTCCCTGTGTTACTCAAGAGCATAGAAGGTTAGATTTGGGTAAGTTTTCATTAAAATTTTCTATTACTACACTCTAGCTCATGGAAATTGTTTAATACCTTCTTATCAGTGAATTATGCATATCATTTTCTATACTCACTCCATTTTATGTTTAGGTTTATAGCTTATTTATAGCTCTTTCCCCATAAACTCATTATGCTGTAAATATATCAGAAGTACACACTTTCCCTAATGGAAAAATAACAAAACTATCTTTTGGAGATTCAACTTTATATGCATTAACATGTAACCAAATTTACCAACAACATCTTTCAATCAAAAAGTAAAGATATTGAAAGATACGATGATCAATTGATCTCTCTGATGTATACAGTCTTCTGGTATTGTAAGTTAAACCATAAGAACAAAAAGTTAACTTATGAAAACAAAGTATTTCAAGGGATTGGAAACATTGTATGTTTATGAGCAATTAGGGCAAGACATCACACATACAACCTTAAGCATGTTAAAATTTATTTGCCACAAATATATCCATAATATAGAAAAGTACATTTTAAAGGTTGAAAATAAAATTTGGCAAAAAAATTAATTTTCACTGCCAGCCTGAAGGAACTTAAAATAATAATTGACTTGTGACTACGTTCTTTTTATGCTTATGTATTTTTTGACTCACATGCTTCTGAAATGTTTAGCTGGGAAGAACAAACGTACCCTATGTTGTTACATAATAGAAAGACTTGCAAACTCAATGTAAGATTCCCTATAGGAAGTGATAGATATGAAACTTCATAGCAAAGAGTAAACACGAAGTAGTCCACCAGTAAAAATTGTTTCAAGCTTTCATCAGCTCTCTCCCTGTGTAGCCACATAGGATATTCTTTGTAACACCACCATCAGGTGGTGATGGTGTGTCTGCAGCATTATTTACAAAGGAGCTCATTTGAGACTCAGTGTCCCAGATTTTAACTGTGAACAGTTTTTCCATGTACCTTTTATGTACTAAAATTCCACAGTTCCACATGGAAAGTTTATGATCAAAACAAAATACATTTCACAGGTAAGGCAGAGTGCAATATTACTCTCAGTTCCAGAGATCATAGCAACCCTTCTAAAGCTCATGTTCCCTGAAGCTAGCTAGCCACGGTATAGCCTTGTATGAAGACCTACTTGTATTGGTATCTTTTGTACAAATGCTACATTGGGCAATTATTTGTTCCTATTTGTATATGGTCTGCAATATTGCAATTAACTTTATCTTAAAGACACAAACTGTATTTAAACATGATTTTAGGAAGTGCTTTGCAGTAGCTCAGAATTAAACAGAATTTTCATTTAATGGAGGTGCAATAAATGTGTTTAGTCTCTTAACATAGATGTGAAACACATTCCAACAGTGAAAAAGTGGTGAGATTTTACTTTAAATTTTAACATTATTATTTTGAGACAGGTTCTCAGATATCCAAATATGGCTTCAAGCTTTCTAAAGGGACAAGAATAATCCTACACTCTCGCTCAACCTGCCTCTGCCTCCCAATACAGCTTTACTAACATTTAATGATAATTTATATAATGCTTAGGTTAAAAATTGCTCTCTTATGTACCACCATATTATCTCAAATACTTATCATTATCTGTTCTCAATATGTCTGCTAATTTTTGGTTGAACAGTTTTCCAAGTCAAAGCGTAGACAAGTATGTAGTAGTATCATGAAAGAGGGAAGCAACCAGGAAGATTCGCTAGGAAAGAAAAATCTCAAACCTACTATGCAATTTACTATTCTGAACTGTTATATTTTTCATAGTGTTTTCACTTGTCACCTATAAATCAATCTTCAATTTCTTGCAAAAGTAAGTTAAAATCCTGGTTCTATTTTTACTTTAAACATTTATATTGGCTCTGGCCTTTTAACCGCCATCTTCAGTCAGGGATTGAATATAGACAAGAAGCAAGGGAAGCTGTTTTGTTCTTGGTTTTTGTTTTATTTACTACTCCCAAATTTAAACTCAGAGCAATGTTTCTCAGCAAAGAAAGAAGTCTACTTTGCCAAGAGGCTTAAAAAATCTCAGTGGAGTTACATAGTTTCTTGACAACTCCCTTCTAAGATTCCCTGTAAGGTCTCTTCTATTGCATGATGTTGCTTGAAATAGGGATTTCCAAATTTCTAGCCCACACAGTTTCCTTTATACTTACTAGTATCTCACAGCTTCAAAAGGCTCAGCTGTGCAGAAGTATTTATAAGCTGGGCCATTGAAAGCAACCTGCTTTCACAATCTCTTTTAGTGTTGAGAAATGTAGGCTAGACCTCAGGACAATGGGTTTATGTTCTACTACACTGGGAAATAGATGCAGCTTTTGCAGTACTGTGATCACATTGATAATGAAGTAAAAATTGGAAGTGATATAGCACAGATATTTTCTCCTGTGTATTACTTCCAGTTTTCCACTAGCAATGGAACCTTTATCCCCATTTAAAGCAGACTAAATATCTCCATGTTCTATTGTCCTTTAAGTATCGAGGTTTCAATAAATGTCTGGATACCATGTTATTTTGTTGTGGAATGTCTCCCAGAGACAAATTATTGAAACACATTTAGAATTTATAGTTAATATCACTATCAGTTTGATGTTTTGATCTTATCTGGCTTACTGTTCTTGGTTACTGTTCCTGTTTGCCATATAATCCATTGTAAGTTAAAAGACCCCTTGGCATAGTAACATTGTCTCTTAAGCCCTTCATATGAATGTAGACTACCCTGAAGTCTATATATTTTTGGTGAAAAAAAAGGAAGGAAATGGGAATAACTATCACTGTCAATAATTTAACACCATATCAAACTTCTTAGTCAGAAATGCATTTACTCATAAAAGACTCTTTTTAAAAATAATATACAGGTATTTAATATATTTAATTGAAATAGCTTCTGTTACAATCTACCAACACCTGTCAGGATCCACAAACTCATTTTTCTCACAGCATCATGTCTTCTTTTATTATCATCATCATCTTATCATCAAGAGCAGCATACTCATTATTGTCATCAATAATCCAACCATCATTATCACCATCATCAGCAATAACTTCTGAATCCAATTAGTACTGATCATGTAAAAAGTTCATCTTCTACTATACAATGGCACATTAACAACCTACAAGAAACTACATAAACAAGAAAAAGTGAGCCACCTTCCTTCATCAGCCATCAACTGTTTTAAGATCCTTTACTTGAAGATGCTGTGCCCTCAGTTGTTTATGCTGGAATTTTGACTGACTTCATCTGTGCACATCTTCTGAAGGAACTAAACAATGACAACTGTGTTAGTTGATGTGTATATCTATATTCTCATATCAAGAGCATAGAATCTCACATCTCTCTTCTGTTCTCCATCTGTGACATTCCATCCATCTTTTCATATTGTTTCTTAAGCCTTATAATTAAACATTCATTAAACTCATGATTCATTTTATAAAAATGAATATTCAGAGAATTCTAGCACAGGACAACATCTATGATATTGCCCTGGAACACACCAATATCTGTTGCCTACTTTACTTCTAACATTCCATAACTTATTTTCTATCCATTTACTTCTTGGCTCTTGGTGTTTAGTGTGCTAGGTTTTGGATCTTGAGATTTTATCTTGTCTGCTGATAATTTAAATATATTTTTCATTGCCTTCTGTAAAATTCTGTCTTCTATATCATTTAAGTTGGAGATCCATTAGTGTTCTTACTATATACCATGACAATGTATATTTCTTCCCTGTCATGATGCTATAAATAGTTTTCAGTGTTTTTTTTTTCCAGATCACAATAGGTGTTTAAAACATTCAGAGAAATATTTTCTCACTTGTGATTGTAACACATTTGGAATCAGGCACACAGGTGATTGGCTTGACTCTGAATACCAGAAGCAGCTGTAAAAGATAAAGAAATACTAAAATAAGGCTTTATGCTTTGTGAAATGTAATCCTTTAGCATATCTCAATTTGACTATATTTTCTTTTTTTCTGCTCTTTTCAGTTTTTGTCCCTTTAATGAATTGTTTGATGATTTTGAATACAATCAGGAAATAATGAATTTTTTGATGATTTTAAATACAATCAGGAAACTCATAAAATTCTTGATTCATTTCTTTTTTTCCTTTTTATTGTTTTTTGAAAATCAATATCAAACATTACATAAAAACAAAACATTCAGAATAGATAACAAAAAACCCATACAATAATAAAACTTGTCTTCTCTAAAACACATGAAGCATAAAAAATAAAATCTAAAGCTTCTCAAGCCAGGTAATTCTCAGCTACAGATAAAGAAAGCATAGTAGGAATATCACTCTTTTCAAGGAATAATTGTGTAGTTTCAATAAATCTCAGTGCAAAATTTCTAAATATACTATGAGTGTTTAAAACAGATTTTTATTCATATTAAAATTTAGATTATCATAATTTTTGTTTGATTTTGTAGCTTTTTAAAATTTTAGTAATTGCCAACTATTTTTGAATAATTGGCAATGTTTTATTATCTTCATCATAATTTCAATTATTCTACAGGGATTAAGAACACACTTTTGGGTTTCCCTTACACATCTCTCTACTTTTGACCAAGTAATTACTATAAATGAATGAAGTTACATATGTTTGACTATAAATACTTTTCAATCATGTATTCTGAAATAACTTTTAAATACTCCACAAGATTCAGTTGTTTATACTGCCATATTAAATGTGTTACATAACATAATACTTTGTGGATATATATTACCTATTTAGTAAAACCTGAATATTGGAGAGAGATATCATTTAATGTGCTGGAGCTGAGAGTTCTATATATTTAGTATGAGTAGTAAAGTTAGTCACAATTTATCACTTAATTGTTTACTTATAGGAATTATTTTTATACTGTCTAAAAATATACTGGACAAATACAGACTAAACTTAAATTATAGCTATAAATTTCCTCACATTGGATTATAGAAAATGTGAATTACAGTGTTAGCCCCTGTATTTTACCTGCTTAACATGACTGTGGAAATGTCATTGCTCTTTATTGAAGGACAAGATATGCATTGTGTCTAAGGAAACATGGTATATTCAACATGATAAATAATACAGGGATCAATAAATGATTCCTAGCCAGGTGGGATGGCCTATGCTTATACACCAAACTTGACAAATTGTGGCAGAACTGTGAGTTCAGTATGGGATTAGCCTGGGCTATGTTCTGACACTGTCAAAATGAACAACAAAAGAAAATTTTAAATCTCTATTTTTAAAAATTTTATAAGCAATTATTCTTAAATTAGTGATGAATTCATTTTCATAAAATTATTAGAAACAAAATTAGAAACCAAAATTAACTATAAGTCCTGTCATTCCATATATATATATATATATATATATATATATATATATATATATTCATGTGTGTGTGCATGTTTTCAGAGAGAAGGGGACACAGGCACACAGAGAGAGACAAGAAGAGGAAGACAGAGACAGAGAGACCCTCAGAAAAATATATCAAACTTCAAAAGTAGAGAAAGTTATTTCTGCAGTTGTTTTTCTTAAATGATTATAGAAAAACTTAAGAACAAAAGTAGATATAAATTCAAAGTTTATTCTTTAATTATTATATTTTTAAAATATATATAATTAATAACTCAAAATATTTAGTGTGTGTATGTGTTTAATATAGAGCCAAATATAGATGGTTATTGAAGAATATTCAAGAAACCTTTGAATTATTAGAATAAGAATTAATGATTAATAAAAACATTCATAGGGAAATTACAATGATGGCATGTCTGATCAATGGCAGTCTAAATCATAAACAAAACTACACTTTTAAAAATGGCTAAAGAGATGAAAAACATCAATTTCATGATGACTGTGCAAGAGAAATGGTTAAAAGTCAAGATTCATGAACACACTATGGACAGTTTATGGATGGCCTTAAATAACATACAAATAAGGTAAGATTTGACCATATATGCCATAGAAGTTCAAATAACTATTGTTTATATTTAATATTTGATATGACATCCCTGCTTTTAAATGCCCATAGAAGTTAACGTAGGGGGATTTTTGGCTTAGAGAAAGGACGAAAACAGGATGGTAGATGAGGCAATGTCAATTCCATTGAATTCTATAGATCAACAATACTTGCATCCCCTATGTTTTCCTGCAGCAGCAACTGAAAGTTTCTGGGAAATGCAAAATATGATTCCTATTGTTGTAAAAGATTTCCTGGGCCCATTTGGGCCCTGAGTTTCGGACCTGGCCCGCAGTGGCTTTTGTCCCCCACAGAAATGAATCAGACACTTATATTAACTTCATACTGTTTGGCCTATGTCTCAAGCACATCATTAGCTAGCTCTTTTATATTAATTCAACCCATTTTTTTGTAATCTACTAATCTACCCGCCATGTGGCCCAGCCTGTGACTCACCTGGATTCCTTACATGTCTCTCTTCTTCCGGGGGTTGGATGGAGACTACATAACTATGAACTTCTCCTAGCTGCCTGTCCTCTGATTCTCCACCCACTTCTATGGTGATGCACATAGACCAAAACATCACCTTTATTAGCATACAGAGAACATTTCACCATACTTCCTCTTTTCTGGCTAATCAAAAAGGAAGGTTTCAGTTTTCATATAGCAAATTTACAACAGAACAGCTCTCAAGCAAGAATTACAGTCACAATATCCAGTCTATTTGCATTCACAAAATTAAACAGAATATTCCATTATCTACCTTATCATTGTAAATCTAAAGTTTCATATCTAATATACCTTTTAAACTAAAAAGAACTATACCTATAATTATTAAACCTTCAACTACATCAAAGACCACAGAAGGATATAATATTATCCAAATAAACAGAAAGTGCAAGCAACTTCCAAAGTCTAGAAAATGACAGAGATGACACCTGTCTGCCTGGATAGTCACCCAAAGTTCCTTTGTAATGTTGGGGCATCCATCTTCAGCTTATAGGCCCAAAGTCTCTGGCATACCTTTCAGTGATGCAGGAAATCTGGCATAGTATGTCAGTCGCTTCTCCATGTGTCCAGAAGGATGCCTGGCACTTTTCTTCTGCAAGGCAGGAACTTGAAGGAACATCTCAGCTTGTTCTGCCAACTTCAGAGGTCACTTTCCTGTGGAACCTGCATATCTATATCAAGCAGTCAATACCAGAACAGCTTCTTGTCCAGTGGCTAACTGTTTCCACAAAGTAAATTCTACATGAGGATTCTTCAGTGCCCATCGATTTCCTGAAATGCATTGGTGCTGCCAGGAGCAGACCTGTCTCACTGTCCAGAAAAGTCTAAGTTCTTAAAATAATTTAAATGCCATACTCTACATGTCTTTGAAGTGTTTGCAGACTACCTATCTAATTGAAATATATCTTTGTATACCTACAAAAACCTAAGTAACATGACTATAAGTTTGGTTATCATAGATGACTATTAATCTGCATTTCTCAATTACACATTACAATTTTAAATGAGTTACATCATCATACCTTAATCAAGAGTAGAAAAATACATATAGCATAACAAAATTGGCCTTAAGTTTATATCAATAAACCAAAATCCACTTATCTTTTCTAATCATTTCTATATCACCCATCAAATTCTTAATGCATATATGGGTCACCCAAGACATGCTGAGTGCAAATATCTGTTTGGAATTTAGAGGACTGAATCTAAAACTCAGCATGTTTTCTCAAACTCCAGGCTGCTTATTCATAGACACTTGGAAAGGAAGGCCATGATTCTGATGGCCTGAAACAGACATCAGATAAGTAAAAAAATAAGAAGTAAGAAATGTGAAAAGTAGATTTATCATAAAACAGAGCTGAAATGAAATATTTGAGTTGCTCATACATAGAAATAACTTCATAAGAGATGGCTCAGAGGTTAAAAGCACTGACTGTTCTTCCACAGGTCCTGAGTTCAGTTCCCAGCAACCACATGGTGGCTCACAACTATCTATAATGACATCTGATACCATTTTCTGTGGTGGAATGTTCTCTGTACCATGTAAATAAATGACTGTTTGGACCCATGCAGGGCACCGTAGAAGTGGGTGGAGAATCAGAGGCAGCCAGGTAGGAAGAAGGGGTGGAGTTTACTAGTCGACATCCATCCCCCGAAGAAGAAGCATGTAGGAATTCAGGTGAGTCACGGGCTGCGAGCCACATGGTGGGTAGATTCATGGAAATGGGTTGATTTAAGAAGAAAGAGCTAGCTAATAATGTGCTTAAGATATGGGCCAAGCAGTGTAAAGTATATAAGCGTGTGATTCATTTCTTTTGGGGGACAAAAGCTGCGGGCGCGCGAACCAGGTTCCAAACCCGCGCCACACGTGTGACAGGTCACAAATCTCCGGACCCAAACAGGCCGGGAAAAACTTACTACAACAATTTTCTGTATACAGTATACATAATAAATAAATCTTAAAAAAGAACATCCATTATCCCATTGATTATCAATAATATTTATACTCAAGGGACTCATATATGAATTAACGTGTGTTAAAGATCTACTTTATTTGTTTTAAAAAGTAGTACAAGTTTGTATCTGAAAGATTTAGAGCTCATCAATTTGTAAAAGAATGATTATTATGAAAACATTTATACTCTAGGAAAATCACTATTAACCTTAGCATATTTTAGTTATATTTTTGCTATATATAGCAAAATCATACATATTACAAAAAAGATTTAATCAAATATTGTCTATATTTAGGAAGCTGTAAGAATAAATAAGCTGTGTATTGTATTGCACCAGATATCAGAATGTTTGTTTTGCTTTCCCCAAATGTATCCTTCCCCCAAAAGAACTCTGTTATTTGTGCTATAGTCATATAAATGATGTAGTAATTTGATGTGTGTCTAGAGAGATTCAGAATAGCAGAGTTTTTCTTCCTTGTAACTGAGCTTATACAGATAACACAGTGTGGCTGCTTCAAAGGTCCCATGGGCACTGGTGACTTTCCAGGGGATGGACATTTAAGCAGAGTTTGGGGATATTTCTGAGAGACATGCTATGATCGGAATGCAGCTTGATGAAGAACTGAAGTTTAAATTGTTAATGTAACATAAACAAAGCACCTATTGATAGTTATATGCCTGTTTAAAAGTTTTTTGTGTCTTGGAAAATAAACTTTCTTATTCCTGAAAAGCATCTTTTATGCCTTTCGCTTAAGGGAACTGAATGAAAAGGCAGTACTCATGTGCTTATGTAGTAGAAATCACTTTTCTCATGTGATCCAGGTTTTATATACACTCTGGTGAAAAATTAATATCAGTGGAGAAATTCCGCATATATTTTCCTCTTGCTCAGCCATGACCTTGGCCAGTGTGGTGATTTGAATGAGAATGAACACCATAACACATATGTTTCAGTCATCAGAGAGTGGCACTACTTGAGAGGGATTGGTAAGTGTGGTTTTGTTGAAGTAGATGTGACATTGTTGAAGAAAATGTTATTACTGGTGCCAGGATCAGGGTCTCTTTTTTTCTTGCTGCCTATGGATCTGGATATAGAACACTTATGTGTGTCCCTGAATGGCATCATGATCTCCTCTATATGACAATGAACTACACCTCTGAAACTGTAAGCAAACCCCAGTGGATACTTTCTTTTGTAAGAGTTGCTATAGTCATGGTGTCTCTTCACAGCAACATTACAGTGAATAAGAGAGCCAACAATGTCTGAACTATAATTAGCAAACAGAGATAGAAACTCTTCTAATGATTTTAAGATGATATTTATTTGTTTTATTTTTAATTTACTTTTTTGTCATATTTTGATTATGCTTTTTCCCTTCAGTTTCTCCCTACCCTCTTACCCATTTAACTTTAAGTTTGTTCTCTATCTCCCTGAATTCCCCTCTCCCCACTAGCTTCCCTCTACCTCTCTCTGTATTTCTATCTCCATAACAAACATCAGCAGAGCTCTGAGGAGCTCACTGAATCAAGAACTGCCACTAGAAAACTAATGGGAAAGGACCTAGGCCTTCCAAGTGTAGGCAATATGTGGAGGCTCCAGGGGTGGGATTGGACTGTGTTTTGGGGCCTGGGCTGGCACCTCTGAGCCCATTCCCTTTAGAGAATTACCTAACCCAGTCCTGATATTAGGATGAGTTGCTGGAGTGAATGCTGCACTCTGAGCTGACCCACTTTGGGACTTGTTGCTCTTTTTGAAGGAGGGGCTAGGGAGAGGAGAGGCTGAAGAATGACTGGGAGGGATTGGGAGGAGGGAAAGGAGGGGGGAGCAAGGGGATACATGGATAACAAATATTTTATTTTATAAACAAAACAAGACAAACTAAAACACACACACACACACACACACACACAACTGCTCTCCTCCAAGATCTCAGGGATCTATGAAGAAAAGAAGACAATTATATGATGTAGTTGGTGACTCAAACAAAGCAGTGTCTTCCAGGAAACAGTCCAGCTGCACATAGAAACTATAGCATCATGTATAAGACCTGAAGTGTTTCCAGCCAGATAAAGTACCAGCACCAAAAAGGGGAAGTAGACATAAAGTCCCACCCATAACTAACATGCTATTTGCAATTGAAAGCATCTGAAAAGAGAAATTCTGTTTTCTTCAATGGAATTTCTCAAATTTTTAATAAGTATATCTAAGATCTACTCAATTATGGATGTCTCCTCAACCTACAGTCTAAACTCCTTCCATATTTGAGTGTTTTGTGATTTGTATATTCTATGATTATTTCTTTACGTATCAAATGTGCCTTTGCTTTGTTCACTCCTATCTAAAATTATATTTTTATGAGAATTAGAAAAGCTACTATTTTCCCCAGACATGTTTTTCAGAATATTATTTGATGTATTAAATATCTTGGATATATATTGAATTAATAATCTTAAAAGTTAAGCAAGTAAAATGAAAATGTTCATTTTGTTAGGGCATGGATATACAAAAGTATTTTTGCTTAAAATTTGACTAGACTGCTATTCAGTATTCAGCTAAACCCTTTTTCTTTTTCTTTTCTTTTTTATGTGCATTGGTGTTTTGCCTGCATGTGTGTGAGGGTGCCAGATCTTGAATTTACAGACAGCTGTGAGCTGCCATGTGGGTGCTGGGAATCGAACCCGGGTCCTCTAGATGAGCAGTCAATGCTCTTATCCACTGAGCCATCTCTCCAGCCCCCTTTTTCTTTTTTATTTCTATGGCATGTTTTCTTTTTCCTTTTTTACTTGTTGCACTGACTATATCGTATGTGGAAGGTGGAAAAATTATTATTGTTTCTGATATGTAAAATCTATTATTACTAGGTCACTATATAAATTTTGGGATTAAAGTAGAAAATTTCACTCCAATTTCCTAATTTCATATATGTGTTTGTGTGTATGTATACATGCACGCATTTAGTATATATATATATATATATATATATATATATATATATATATATGTATAAATTACACAAATACACACGCACACAAAGTATACAGATACAACCCACTAACTCGGTTCAACTTTGAACATATTTGATTTTCGGGCTGCCCACTTGATATTAAATAATAAATTGAGGGGATCCTCCTCCATAGTGGAAGACTGCTTCTCCCATTCTCAGTGTTTCTTAGCATCCTGTAGTCTTTTTCTAGTGATGTGACCTGATGGGTTTTCACACTTCCATGTTAACAATTCTCTTGGTGTTATCATTGACAATGACCTGCCTGGGCAGTCATATTGTTGAGGTATCATGACTAAGACTAAGACATCTCTGTCATTTCTAGGGGATATTAATTTCACAGCAGATTTCTGGTCCTCTGACTCTTACAGTCCTTCTGCCCCATCTACCATGATGTTCTCTGAGGTGTAGGTACAGGAGTTTTGTTATAGATGTAGCCTTTGTTTCCAGGTTCCTCATTATCAGTTTTTTTCTGCACTTTGATTAATGGTAGTTTTTATATAATGGTTTCTGTTTATTGAGAAAAGAAGCTTCATTGGTGAGTATTGGGAACTACATTTATCTATGTGTATAAGAACAGGTTTTTTGAATGCAGTAAAGATTTATGCTGAGTTTGACTTAGCTAAGTTTCAGAATTAAGGTCTCCTGAGGATACATGGCCTCCTCAGCCCTGGTTATTTGGCTAGATTTCTAGGTGAGTAGCTCTTAAATATAATTAAACAGCTGATGTTTACCTTTAAGATATGAGTCTCCACTATTTTACCTTCAGGGTTTCTTTAGGTTGTTCTCTATCCTCCACACATGTAGAATCAATTATTAGTGCACGCATGCACCCACCTACCCACCCCCCTACACAAACACACTCACATATATGTATTAAATTTATTTTTATATTTGCATTACAGAATGGCATATACTGTGAATGACATATACTGCTCTTGCAAAAGCCTGAATTTTGATATGCATAATTTTAATAATTCACAATCACCAGCTCCAGTGGGATCTGATGTCTCTGATGATGTTGAATATTCATATTCATAATTACGTGCTTCATGCATGCACATTTACAAAAGTAAATTTACAAAAGTAAAATTAAAGTATTTTTAAAATAATTATAATTTTAGCATCTTTTTGTTCCTAATGTTTGCCTATTTCCCATCACATGATGATTATGCCAAAAACATGTCCAGAACTTATTTTTTAAAATATTTATTATGTTTATATTTAATAATATATACATATATATGACTTTGTCTCTGTATGGATGTATTCACATGAGTGCCTGTTCCCACAAAGGTCAGAAAATTGTTTCAGATATCCTGAAGCTACTGATATTGAGGTCTGATGTAGATGCTGGGAAATGAACTGCAAGACCATTAAATTCTCTTAACTGGAAAGCCATCTCTTCTGCTCCAAACATTGTCACTTTTATATATTTTGAGTTTATAACAAAATCCAAAATTTGTACCTTTTGGGATAGTTGATAGCAAAACATAAAAGAAAAAATCCAACCATGTGTTAGGGCACGTGTTAAGGGAACTTTCCATTGCTGTATACATATTATAATCCATAGTCTTCAAAAGTGTGTTACACAGTTGAGTACATAAATCTGGAACATTGTACAATCTAGAAATAATCACAATAAAATAAATCAAAACAAATAAGCAACATCAAAATGCATATATCAGATTTGCACTGTAGAGATAATAGATTTTCCAGTATTACCTTTTGTATCAATAGGGGCATTCATAGCAAACTCAACCCTCTTTAAGAACCATTGTCATGCTCACATTTTTAAAAAGTTCCTAGGATACACAGGGAATTGAATGATTAATGCTGAATCAATATCACTCCTAAAGAGTCTACCTGAATTATCCTGCAGTCAACATGGGAAAACTATTTTGATGTTATGACTCAGCAGTTGTTAGGATGTAAAGCTCGAACAAAATAATTTTGAGGCTGGGCTACCCTTGCTGACTCTGCAAAATCAACTTAAAGGGAAAATGTAAGTTTGAATTTGCACAAAGAAGCCTCTCAGTCTGTCAGGCATTCTCTCTCTCTCTCTCCACTTCCTCTTTCTTTCTGTCCTTTTCTCCTGCTACCATTATCATTATTACAAAAAGTGTAGTGCAGTCAACAATAAATAAGGAAAGTCATGTCCCCCAAAACTGTGATGAAATAAGTAATAGTTTAGTTGTATCAAAACTTTTTTAAAAGGGATTTAAGTCATAGAATGAAGCAAGAGTCCTGAAGCCACAAACTACACTACACCACATTTACAACCCAAACTACACTAGAAAACATTTTTTAGAGAAGGTTTCTTTTCTTGTATTTTTGGTTCTGAGCCTAGCCTGTAATGGTTTCTCTATTCCTCCAGCTCTAAGATTTCTCATCTTCTTATAAACAAAGTATTTATTTAAATACATTTATTAACAGATTACTTAGACAATTGTAATACAGTCAAAGGAAAGTATGTATAAAAATGCTTTAGTACTATGAAAAACTGGATATAGTCTCTTCTTAAAGTACACATTTATTACATGAAAAGGGAAAGCCAAGCACAAATTAAATTTATACATGAGAAGGCAGTGATTTGTAGAACAGATACCCAGAAATTGAAATGCAGAAATGATGTAAAACCCAGATTTAAAAATAGTATCAGAATCCCAAGTCACTGCTCGTCTCCAGTTTTCTGTTCCACTTTCTACTAGGACAGCTGCATTTTCATGGATATTCTGTAGGTGTAGGTGTGGGAAACATGGCTTCCAGAACTTCCGGGCCAATCACCAATCAACTTTGCAACCCAAGGAAGATTTTTTTTTTCTTTTCGATAGTCAGTGACTTTAATCTCATAATTCTTAAGAGGACATTTCCAATTGTAAGTCTATCTTACAAAACAAAATAAGCATAAGGAGGAAGAAGAGGGAGAAAGAGAAGAAGAAGAAGGTAGAAGAGTAGGAGGAGGAAGAATTGGAGAAGGAGGAGGAAGAGGTGAAGGAGAAATAAAAGAAGAGTAAGACAATGACCACAATAATGGCACAGGGAAATGACTCCCACAAGAATCCTACATCCACTATAGAGTGTATTTTCTTCTTTACTCAAACTGTGTGGTGAAATCTATTTTAAAAATTTCATACTAAACTACAAATTAGCTTCAAACAATGTGAAACCAGAGCAAAACATATTTAAAAATATGAAAGTAAACTGCCACTCTCTTAAATGTTATTTATATATTTGAGCCTGCTATTCTCTCCATATCTGCCCATCCTCTCCAGTACACCTCCTATTTTTCACTTTTATCTTGTTAGTGTTCAGAAATAAAGAAATAGTGAAACTCCGGAGAATAATTTTCTTGGCTCAGAGAAGAATCTGATAGAAATCAGTGAGTGGAGATATACTTGAAGCTCTCACCACTAACAGCCACATAGATTTATCATTACAGTATACATTATTGTCCTTAATAATCTATCTGTGCTTTCTCATCTGTATAAGTACATAGTTGTACATAACACAGTGACATCTGAGTCAACAGTGGCCCTCATGTACATTGGTTTCATAGATTATAATGTAGTTCAAATCTTTCCATCACTCAGTATTGTAACAGGTATTATAGTGCAAAACCATATTCATATGGACATACTGATATTTATATAAACAAGTTCACTTTGTTTCTTGTTCTATAGATGGTTTGTG
The DNA here is from genome assembly GCA_004025045.1 of Sigmodon hispidus. Classification (NCBI taxonomy): domain Eukaryota; kingdom Metazoa; phylum Chordata; class Mammalia; order Rodentia; family Cricetidae; genus Sigmodon; species Sigmodon hispidus. The sequence continues at coordinate 2,522 of PVIH01026753.1, read as the reverse complement.
ATACAATTATGTGTAGTATATCATATTGATAGCAATGGCAGACAAATGTACAACTGGTGTGTGTAGTTTATCATTGTTTCAGATGGTTAATGGCAAATAGCCTTAAGCTTGTGTATCGGAGGAGATGAAAGCTTCATGCATGTTATTACTGAATACTTTCCAGTGGGAGGTAAGTTATATTGAAGAGCATGACCCTATGTGAGCTGAAGTTAATACGTGATTTTTAGCGAAGCATACAATGAAGTAAGTCTAAGAATAAAAAGTAAATGAAAGACTTTCAAAGTCAGGCTACCCTGAAGGTTAATAGTAAAGCGTGTGCTGCATAGACAAGACACTGGGTTTATCTTGAACACTAAAAAATAGCCTATTAGGAAAAAAATGTTTGGAACATAATATAAAGAATAAGTATTTTAGAACTGTATCATGGTTTCTCTTTAGCTGCATGTTATTACAAAATTTGAAGTAAGAAAAAAGTTTAGGGAGTTAAAAATATTATAGTAGACTAAAGTGAATTTATTGCTGAAGAATAAACATGTTCTAAAACAAATTTAGCACTGTCTGAATATTTGGTGTTTGTAAAAATTTATGGCAAAAACTGCATATGCTGATGCATGCTTACAATCCCAGCACTCAAAAGGGAGAGGGGAGGTTATCTTGATTTAGACGCCAAGTTAAGATACATAATAAGTTCTAGTTGAGCCGGGACTACATAGAGACATCTGTCTTACCCAAACCATACTACACCAGAGTAGACCACACCAAAAGAAAGAAAAACACAACTGAATTAAATTGACTGCAATGAATAGTAATGAACAGTTGACACTCATCAAAAGAGACTAGGAATCCAGTAGTCTCCATGGAAATCATCTGTATAGAGTAAGACTCTTTAAAACTTTTATTATTCATTTTTGCAGTTCTGGAGATTAAAGCCAGTCCCTTATGCATTCTAGATAAGTACTCCATCACTGAGCAATGTCCCTCACCCAGTCTGATTTTGTTTTAGTACTATAATTTAGTATATATGTTCTATGTTTAGGTACATTTTGATGAATTAATACCTGTAGCTGGGTTGCCTTCATGGTATTTAATATGGTAACATAACATCCAGATTTGTATTTTGAGAGTAGTACACAAGGTATTCTGTGAAGTATCCCACTGGTACTTAGGTAACTACGTCTCATAATATTTCCAGAACACAAAATTACCTGCATACCAAGGCATATCCCAGAAGGTAACTAAATGGTTAAGTGATGAATGACTATATACAAAATATGAAAGGTACATAAAGACTCACTGTGAACATCATTTGAGTATTTATGAATCATCATTTACACTAATTACTATGATCTTTCTAAGATCTTAGAATGCAATCAAATATCAAAGGATTCATTGAATCATCAGTGATTAAAAAAGAATAAAGTAAAAGTAAAATAATAAAAAAGTCAACAATCCTCAATTACTAATAATTATATTTTCTCTGTTAAATAGTACAAGTGGAGTAATATTAAAAATACATTAAATTTAACATTTTGGAACTGCAGAGAAAGCTTATTTATTTCCCAAATGATTTTTGTGAGAGAAAGTTAACACAAGATGTAAGATTCTAAAAGCCATGAAAAATTTAGGCAAAACTACAATAGTTGTGTTTGGGCATTATCATTTAATTTCTACAGCTATAGTGTCTGTTTAACGAAGATTTTAAAATGGTTTTCTATCGTGGAATAAACTCGCCACTAATTTTTATGTTTTAAATAAGATTTATTTTGTTATAATTATGAGCAAAAAAGCCAGCCACAACAATACGGAGCCGCCGCCGCGCACCTCAGCCGGAAGCCCGCCGCCGCTCTTCTGTTGTTGCTGTGTGCTCCAGCGCGCGCGGGCGCGCGCTGTAAACAACGTCTCTGGGATACTCGCTACATCTCCCCATTTTGTCTAAATAGGAAGGTTTTAAACTAGATATAAAATTATATATTATAGGGATTACCATAAGACAGTGTGTGGGAAAGAGGAAGGAACTAACATAAGTGAGGTCAAACTATCGCTAGCAAACAACTATAAGGTGTAATTTAATATCTAAAATGTTGATACAAAAAAAAAATGTGTAGGGATTGTTTTAAGGCTGTCTATCTTAAATAATAGAGTTTTAAGACTTGAGTGTCTTTGTTGGAATGTGAAGTAATAATAATCTCAACTATCTAATCTTTAACACCGTTAAGACCTGAGAAGGAAAATATATACTTAAAGTTGGAAGCATGAAGTAACTTTTAGAATATAGGAGAAGACAACGACAGTTAACTATTTGGACAGTCATCTACTACTTTTCTTTTTTTTTTTTTTTTTTTTAAAGATTTATTTATTTATTTATGCATACAGTTTTACAGAAGAGGGCACCAGACCTCATCATAGATGGTTGTGAGCCACCATGTGGTTTTGCTGGGAATTGAACTCAGGACCTCTGGAAGAACAGTCAGTGCTCTTAACCTCTGAGCCATCTCTCCAGCCCCCATCTACTACTTTTCTGT
>PVIH01026752.1:0-18187 GCA_004025045.1 Sigmodon hispidus | reverse complement strand
CAGTCACAATATCCAGTCTATTTGTATTCACAAAATTAAAGAGAATATTCCATTATCTACCTTATCATTGTGAGTCTAAAGTTTCATATCTAATATACCTTTTAAACTAAAAAGAACTATACCTACAATTATTAAACCTTCAACCACATCAAAGACCACAGAAGGATATAATATTATGCAAATAAACAGGAAGTGCAAGTAACTTCCAGCGTCTACAAAATGACAGAGATGACACCTGTCTGCCTGGACAGTCACCCAAAGTTCCTTTGTAATGTTGGGGCATCATCTTCAGCCTTTATAGCTCAAAGTCTCTGGCAAACCTTTCAGTGATGCAGGAAATCTGACAGAGTCCATTAGTTGCTTCTCCTTGTGTCCTGAAGAATGTCTGGCAATGTTTTCTGCAAAGCAGGAACCTGAAGGACCATCTCGGCTTGTTCTGCCAAAATTCAGAGGTCACTTTCCTATGGAACCTGCATGTTCAGTTTATACAGCATACTATCAAGCAGTCAATACCAGAACAGTTTCTTGTCCAGTGGCTAACTGTTGCCACAAAGTAAATTCCACAAGAAGTTTCTTCAATACCCATCCTTTTCCTGAAATACATTGGTGCTGCCAGGAACAGACCTGTCTCACTGTCCAGAAAAGTCTAAGTTCTTAAAATATCTTAAATGCCATATTCTGCATGTCTTTGAAGTGTTTGAAGACTACCTATATAACTGAAATACATCTTTGCATATCTACAAAAACCTAACTAACATGACTATAAGTTTGCTTATCATAGTTGACTATTAATCTGCATATCTCAATTACACATTACAATTTTAAATGAGTTACATCAGCATCATACCTTAATCAAGAGTAGAAAAATACAAACAGCATAACAAAATTAACCTTAAGTTTATATCAATGAATCAAAATCCACTTATCTTTTCTAATCATTCCTATATCATATCCTCCTCCCCCAATTTTTTTTTTTAAATTGACTATGACCATTAACCATTTACAATGAAAACAAACATTAATAAGCAATATTTTTTGGGAACTTGGACGAAGCTTTCTTTTACTACTTCCTGCTGTCAAAGGACGATGACAATCTTATGGAATTTTGAAGCTGGATCATCTCAACTGGCTTTTTGGAAGCTGAGAATGTTCATTCAGGTGGCCTTGGCAAATGGAACCACATTTGCCTAGAACCAATCCACAGGTTTAGATCTTCTGTGGAGACAAAAGCAGAAACTCTTTTCCCAAGTAACATATTCTTATAAACAGATTTCAAAGACAAAATATCTTTAAAGTATGTGTATTTAGCAGCCCCAGCAATCAACCATCTTTCTGCAGTCAGCTCATTAAAAGTCAAAAAATCAAAAGAAAACAAAACAAACATAATCCAGACTCTCTGTTTATTTGCCATCTTTACATGGCCTTTTTAAAAAATCTTTATTTCTATTTCTCTTTCTTAAAGGGTTTTCTTCACCTTTTTTTCTTTCTCTCTCTCTCTCTCTGAAGCCTATGCGTATTTTACATACATTGTACCCCGTTTAGAGGTTTTGAGAGTCTAAATCTGTTTTATTGAGAATCCTTACTCATTTTCTAACCCAAAGAGCTTTAAAATGTCGGCATCACTCTAATTGCTGACTCCGCCCCTTTTGGCCATGTTTCACTATGGCGGAGGAACCCGCTGCTGCTCTGCCGCTGTCGGCAAAGAGCACGAATTCAGGAAATGCTGCTACGAGAAAAACCTTTTTAAACTGCTTCCTTTCTGTTCAGTATAAGCAGAAACCTTAAATCAATAACACTTGTGCCAATCCTGTCGTGAAGTGTATGAGTTTAAGCTGTGTGTCGCGGACATGCCATTTTTAAATTCCTGCCTGAACACCACACTGTCTTTGTACCGTAAATCAATTCAAATACGTAATTCAAAAAACCGTTTTAAACTTTCTCAGGCTTTATGCAGGTGTTCGTGCCCAACGTTGGGAAGCCATCTGTTGTAGTAAGTTTTCCCCGGACCGTTTTGGGTCCGGGAGGTTGCGACCTGGCACGCGTGCGGCCCCTGCGGTTTGGAACCTGGTTTGTGCGCCCACGGCTTTTGTCCCCCAAAGAAATGAAATCACACTTATATATTTTACACTGTTTGGCCCATACCTTAAGCACATTACTAGCTAGCTCTTTCTTCTTAGATTAACCCATTTCTATTAATCTTCCACCACGTGGCCCATAACCTGTGGCTAGCCGGTACCTCTATATGTCTGTTCCTCTTGGGGGTCCGATGGAGAGTGACTAACTCCACCCTCCTTCTACCTGGCTGCCTCTGATTCTCCACCCACTTCTACGGTGGCGTGCATGGGCGAAAACAGTTCTTTATTTACATCATACAGAAAACATTCTACCACAAAAAATACTTTGAGAGGTTTCACTATTGTATTTAAAAAGCACTGCTATGTTAGTTCTATAAGATAAATCTTTTTCTTCAAAAAGGTTTGCTCAACCTTAAAGATCAGAAGTCACAAAACATCTTGATTCTTTTAGGCTGGATTGTGACTAAATAAACTCCTACAGATGACTTGATCAATCCTTTCTGCAAAATTCTCTTAGCTCTGCCTCACCCTTCCACAGTGCCATTGTATCCTGTGAATATGATATCTTAACTATCTATGTGACTACTATTCTGGCTTTAGCCCAGCCTAGAATAAACCTCCCCTCAGAGCTGCATGACCCCTTGAACATTAGAGGAGATGGAAACATTGCTTGTGCTTTGGTACTCTTGAAATCAGGACGTACTAAAGTGACATTGTCTTTTTAAACTTTTTACTTTCATACCCTGTTCTCAGCCTTCTAGAGATGAACAAACTTTTCATATCACCATTACTTTCAAGCCACTATCTATCTCAAAAAGTTATTGCAACAACCTTCTATTTAGTCGTTAGTGGCTTTCTGTAGCTTTTCCTCTGAATGGAAACATTTGCACCTGGAGGGAGGATAGAGTTAATCCCTCCCAAGAAACTCATTAAGATACAAGATGCATAAGGCTGCTCCCTAAGTTTGTCTGCATACTGCACAGTTGCTGGAAGAAGAGATGTTTTGGTGGAACAGTTCACAAGCTGGACAGAGAGCTCCAGGTTTCACTGTTGGTACCAATATTGGGATGGGCTTTTTAGTGAGGCAACTGCCTTTGATTGCCTCAAGCTCCCTAAGTAGCCCTACTAATGCCATTGGTTAGCAGAACTTGAGTGGACCTTCATTTGAACCATTATCAGCACCCTATCTTGTTGAATAGATGTTCATTCATTTCTTCCTAGGAAAGCCCACTCAACACTTTTATGTGTTTTCTTCCTTTAACATGTAATTCCAGAGTGTAATCTATAACTACATTTAACATTCTCCTATTCCTTTTGCCTTTTAGATTACACATGGCACACTCACTGCCATTTCTCAGCCTCTGTTATTTCTGGAATCCATTGGCCGAGTTCTGGCCTCAGGGCCTTTGCATTTATTTTTCTGCCAGATAGTCTCCCCAGTCTTCTTCTTTCTCTCTTGACCTGGATGTCTTGTCTCACCAAGTTCTTCTTTGACCACTCTTCCAGATTATACTATGTACCTCAGCGTCTTCATTTCTTTTCTCTCCTCCATAGCATCTCTAACCACTATTTTATTGCTTATTTCTGCTTCTCCTGTCCATGTATAAGCTCCACAGGTCCAGGGAAATTTGCTTAATTCATTGCTATGTAGTGTCCCCAAAACTGGTCTGAATGACTGGTTGGTAGGTTGGGTGAATGGGTGAGTCTCCATGACTGACAGGTGAAAAGGGTACAGATAAAATATAGCTATTCTGTGAGCACTTGTGACAATCTTGGAAGCCCAATTACTTAGAAAGTTCTGATAGGAGAGTATAGAATTCAAGGCCACCTTAGGCAACAAAGTGAGATGCTGCCTTCCAGTAAGTGTACAGCCATCTTTATCATCAGAATAATGGTGATTTTTTGTGTTTAAATGTCTACCATGGTGTAAGAGTGAGCTTATTTGTGTGTGCCTATGCATTGTGTGATGGTGAATCTTAGCTTTCAGCTTGCTGAACTAATATGGGATGTCCACAGCATTAGTCCAACCCTTTCCTGGCTACACCTGTGAGGGCATCTCCAGAGTCAACAGAGGGTCAGTAAGTTGAGGAAAGAGAGTACATCCTGAATGTGGGCAGTTGGGTTTAATAGATTGGCACTTGGATGGAAAAGGAAACTGAAGAAGGAAGAAGTTCCCAGGACTCCCCAAAACAAATGCATTTTTTCCCCACTGTTGGGCCTTAGATTTTCACTTCTTCACTAATACACACTAGTGATTCTCCAGGAGACTTCTGAGTTCTCTGCTACCTTGGGACTACATCACTGGTCCCTCGTATTCTGAGGCTTCAGCTTCCTGAATGGAATGCCTACTATTTCCCATGTTCAACAGTCTGAAGATGACCATTGTGGAATTATCAAGTCTTTGAATGTGTCAGAAACAACTTCACTCTTATGACCATATTTGATGGTGTGAATGACAATGACTCCCACGGGATCATGTATCTGGATACTTGGTCTCCAGCTGGTGAGACTCTTTGGAAGGACTAGATAGAAAGTGTGGCTTTATTGGTGGAGGTGTGCCACTGGGAATGGGTTTGGAAGTTCTAAAGGTCTATGTCATTCCTTCAATCCAGATGCTCTATCTCTTGTGGATCAAGATATGAGCTCTTAGCTTTTCTGAGGTCATAGACCCTAACTCTCTGAAACTGTAACCCTCAAATTAAACATTTTTATTTTTATAAGCTGCCTTGGTTGTTGGTATTTTAATCTCAGGAGTAGAACAGTAACTAAGATACCGTATGTACATATTCTATTGGCCCTTTTTATTTTGGGCATTTACTGACTAACACAGAGCTCTTCTAGCTAAATGAAGAACATCTATGCACCACAACCACATGATAATATGGTTGATATCGCCAACTTGATAAGGAGTATAATCACCTTGGAGACAAACCTCTGTGTCTGTGAATGAATTTCTAGATGGGGTTACCTGAGGTGATAAAGAATGACATTTAATTCTAGGCTTACAGTTTCATCAAGGAAGACACAGGCCAGCAATGGGAATTGGCAGTGTGGCCTTATTGGGGACAGTGTGTTACTGGGGGAGGGCTTTGAGGTTTCAAAAGGCTTGAACCATTCTCCATGAGCTAGGATCCTGGAATGAATAAGAAGGGGAGACCACCTGAGCACTGACATATCTCTCTCTCTTCCCTACCTTGGCTGCGATTTGACCAGCCATCTCCACTTGTACCATCATGCTCCCATGCCAGGATGGACCCTGGAAACTACAAACCATAACAAACCCTCCCTCCTTTCAGTTTTTTATTGTCAAGAATTTGATCACATCATCAACAACAAAAAAGTAGAACAACATCTGTTATTTTTCAGAGGGAAACGCATCATGAAACATTTCAATGTTTAATGAAAAGAGGTGTGAAACAGTATAAAGCTAAAGGCAAAATTTTGTGCGTATGTCCATGAACATATCACAAGTGTGCTCAGCTGAGACTGTGCTGGTCTGATCCTAAGGGACAACTACCGTCTCAGACCTTCTTTCGGGGCCATGGATTCTCTCTTCTAAGTCTGGGGAAGCCAAGAACATTCTCAAGATGGGCATGTCTCATAGTGCACAGAGAAGCAATCCATGACCTCTGGGTTTCCCCAGAGCCTGCCTGCAGCACGGAGGTACCATTCTGCAACTTCAGCACCAGTGTGATGCAAGGTCCTCAGCTCTTTTTTCTCTCACTATATTAATTATGTCAAAGCCAATTAGTAGATGGTGTTTTATATGAAATCATTCAAACAGAGTTCCTGTGGAAGAATTGATTAAACTTCCTTAAACAGACAGCAGCAAGAAGCTGAACCATAAAGTATTGATCTACTTCTTTAATAGAATTACCTGAAATTTCAAAACAACTTACTGGAGAGTTCTTTTTTTATTATTACTTCTTAAAGGAAACAATAATTCTTTAATGGCTGCTGGTTCTCTGCATTTTTCCAGTCACTGTTCTCATGGTACAGTTCAACTTTACTCATTCACATCAGCACTGAGAAGTTTAAAGAACCTCCCCACAGAATGCACCCCCTAGGTGTTAGCCTGGCTTTTTCCTTTATGGTTTTAAAACTTTTTAAGATGTATAATTTTAATTTTTTTCAAACTGTATTTTTATTGTATTTCCCCTCCCCCAGCTCCTTCTGGGTTTTTCCCCTACCTCCCCAACCCAACCAACATCATTCTTTCTCCCAAAAGATGTACAAACAACTCCCAAAAGTATACAAATCAAATCAAACAAATAAAAAACTCCAATTATTCCAAAGCAAAATGAAATGAAAGAAAAATCCCACGAAAAATATTACAGAGGTAGTTTTGTGTTTCCTAACACTCCCTGGCATGGGGCTTGCCATGGAGTGTGATTGATATTTCCAATGACACTCCATTGCAGAAAAATGATTTTCCCATCAGATAACAATTACAAATAGCCTCTTGATTAGGGGTGGGGCCTTGTGTCTACCTGAACCTCTTAGTGCTGGGACTGGTCTGACTTGAATTTGTGTAGGTCTTGTGTGTGGTGCTGTGGTCTCCAGGAGTTACATGTGCATTAGCCCTGTTGTGTCAAGCATATTTCTTAGGAGGGAAAAGTGTACATAAATCACGTGACGGGAGAAATATTGACTATTGACAGAAGAAACTGTCTTCTGCTGTATTTTACCTAATGCCCCCAAAGCGTTTTTATTTTGTTGTTGTTTATAAGATTTTCATAGCATTGATATGAAGTATATGTGGAGAGAGGACCTAGCTAAGCAGCCGTAATTCGAAAGGGAGAAGGAAAATCCTCATATGCTGCTCCCAGTGCTTCCTACTGTACTCTTCAGAACGGAAGAGCAACCATTCTCAGGTGGCAGCCAGCCAATCTCTAACTCGGAATCGATTGCTTTGCCAACAAGGAACACAAAAGATGTTCATTGTTTGCAAACCCACATTCCTGCAAGGATGCCTTGTCTCCACACTCGCTGGCGGCAGGTTCAGACATTTGCTGTGGCTGCTTCATGCTGCTCTTCTCCTGTGTCCTGTTCCCAGGGCTTTCTGGAAGAAAGCAAATCTGCCTCCCATCCGGAGGACAGGGAGACTTTCCACTTCCCAGTGTGATCTCTTCATTACTGCTGTGGGACCGCAGCAGGTGATTGTTCTGGAAGACAGTAGCCAATATAATTATCTTCACAAAACAAGCCAGTGGGTAGCCTTTGGGTTTTTGAAGTTTTGTCTTCAAAATTTGTATACAATCTTTTATCTCCGCATGGTGTAGCCAGATAGATTTGGGGAATGATGATCCCCCCCCTCTCTCTCTCTCTCTCTCTCTCTCTCTCTGTGTGTGTGTGTGTGTGTGTGTGTGTGTGTGTGATGAAAAGACAAAAATGGACAAGAAAAAAGAAAACTGGGTAACTGCTTCATCTTCAATTCCTTTTCTGCTCCTTCCTTCCTCTGTCACTAACCACTAAAGGATGAACAGAAAGGGAATTTGGAAAGAGATTAAGACTGGTGCAACCTGCCTTTAATCCCACACTCAGAAGTAAGGACTGTTACACAGAGAAACCCTGTCTCTACAAACCAATAAAGAGAGAGAGGGAGACTGGCTCAGCCTCTCCGTTCCTTGTCTTCCCTAGACATTTCATTTCACATCTTTTGAAAGCTCCTTTCCCACTGCCTCAGATCTCATTCCTCTCCATGGCGCTGTCAAGCACTTTGCAGCCTTTCTCTGGGATCCTTGGCCTCTCCTGTTCTTCAGTTTGCAAGTCCTGGATAACTCACAAAATTTATGTGTGGCCTTGCTGAGCTGGTAGCCCCACCCACGAGGTCCACCGGCCTTCTGTGTCTGCTGGAATCCTAACCATTGCTGTGCCGATGGGAAACATGTATTCTGAGGTCCCTACCCAGGCAAAGACTTTTAGATAAAACCTGGCTGATGTTTTGAAATGTACAATATATGTATTATTTTTGAGATTTATTTTTATGCATGTTTCCCCCACCTTTCCTTGTGTCACATATGTGCATTTGCCTCCAGAAGCTGGAATCTACTATTTACTTGTAGATACTTCCTGAAAGCAGATTTTCAGGTGTGTGTGAGTCATCTAACATAGTGCTAGAATTTAGGTCCTCTGCAAGACAGCAAGTGCTTTTTAAATTTTAAAAATATTTTTCATGAAATACATTTAGTTTATATTTTACCCCTTCCCCAAGTCCTCTCAGAGACTCCATGCCTCTCTACTCACCCAATTTTATGTCCTTTCTTTCTCTTAAACACACACACACACACACACACACACACTAAATAAGCAGAAGTACAGTAAGACAGGAGAAAAAGACAAAAACAAAACTCCACAACAACAAAATAACATGGATTGATTTTGTCTTGGCCAGCTTCCTGGGCATGCAGCCTGCCCAGGAAAGAAGGTGACATACCCACTGACACTCTCTTGGGGAAAACCGATTTTCCTTTGCCAGCAGCCATCAATCCTTCAACTTCACATAGCTTTGTAGTCAGGGTACAGCCCATGTCTACTTCCCCTGTCAGGGCAGCAAGTGTTATTGACCCCCCCAAATCATCTCTCTAGTACCATACAGTATCATTTTAAAATGAATCCCATAAAATGTGTAGCTATTCATCATGAATATACAAGAACATAAAATTATAAATATGCAAAAATGAGTTACATTTTTGTAAACTTGTTTCCTAAAAGGTTATTTTTCCCTCCGTGCCTTTTTTACTCTCTCTCTCTCTCTTTCCTTTTCTGAGACCCGGTCTTACTATATATTTCTGGATGTCCTAGACCTCATTGTGTAGAAGAAGTTGATCTGAAACTTACAGAGGTCCACTTGCCTCTGTTTTGTCAGTGCTGAGATTAAGGTGTACCATCATCCCTAACCCCCTCCCAAAAGGTATTTTGGATCTGTGATCATTTTGCTATTTGTGGGTGTAGTTGAAGTGTATTTTGTGTGGTGTATTTTCTTACAGGATTATCAATTGGAAGTAATTATATTAGGACACTATGTTAATATATTAAACTGAAATGATATTTTTCTTTTATTACTTTTAGACACTGAGCTGATATGTATATATCTATGTGTTCTTACTCATGTGTGTACACAGTATGTTCAGACATGGGCACATGTGTGGGAGTATGTCTATAGAGACCAGAAGTCAGTACAAAATTAGTATCTTTCCTGGTTACTCTTGTTATTTTTTTGAGATTGATTCTCTTAATATGGCTACACTAGGTGGCTAGCAAGTCATAGGGATAATCCTGTCTCTGTCTGCCCAGCACTGTGATTACAGACATGTACTACTACATCTAGCCTTTAACATGAGAGCTCTGGTTCCAAATGAAAGTTGTCATGCTTGAGTGGCAAGTGCTTTTACCAACTGAGCCATCTTCTTAGTCTAAAAAAGGAATTTTAGTGGAATTGAGTTAGACTATAATAAACTCCATTTCTCATTCACATTTTAAAATTTTCAAGTGATTAGTCATATAAGACTATGCAGGAATTTTGGAGAGGAGAAATGAATACTCTCACTCTTCTAGAATGTTCTACTGAGAAAACAATCACACATAGCCAGTCATCAACTTAGTAAGCAGTTTCCTTATTAAATGTACTTTCCTCTTAGCCATGTTACTTACTTCCTTCTGTTTAATTATTTAATTGACAGAGAAAAACAATCTGCTTGCTAGCTCATATTAGTTTTTGTATCTACTTCATCCACTAATCTTAATAATTGCTATATATCTTTAAAATCCAACATCAAATTGAAAATTAAACCATCAAGATTATATGGGATGTCTTTCTGTACTCTGTAAATATGCTTTATTGCCACTTGTTAATAAGAGTCTATTTTGGCCTATGACAAGGCAACTTGAGAGCAGGCAGGAAATTCATACATAGATAAAAGAGGAAGAAGGGTGGAGTCAAGGAGATGCTACAGACTGCTGTGCAGAGAGCAAGATGTAATGGAACACAGGTAAAGCCCAAGAGCCAGGTGGCAATAAATAAATTAATGGAAATTGGTTGAGTTAAGTTGTAAGAGCTAGTTGGTAATGAGCCTGAACCATAGACCAAACAGTGTGTAATTAATATAAGCTTTTTTTGTGATTATTTGGGACTAAGTGGCTGTGGGACCACAGGTCTGGACCTTGGGGCTAGGCTAGACCAGAAACTTTAGGCTACATTAAGAAGTAAATAAATAAAAAATTCTAACTTGAAATAAAAAATAAAAAAAGTACTTGATCTTGTTTTGAAAGATCTCTTTGTGTTTGATATTTTAGTTGGGTATAAAACATCCAACAGTTACTTTAATAATGCTAGCTATATAGAATTCAATGTATTTTGTGGTATCCTCATTTTAAGTAAAAGAGTTAAATAAATTAATACTTTATGCTTATTATTTTTAATACTTCACTGGCTTTATCTCTATCTAGTCCAGTATATAAACAACTTATTCATTTTGACTTAAAAAATATGAATGTGGAAGTAAAAATTTTTTTTCATTAAATACCAATTTGTTTTTAAAATTGATGAATCACAGTGATGATACAAAAGGTGGTGTTATGTAAAAGCTTTCTCTGGTATTGAAATATTCCATTTTCAGAGGTCTCTTTAAGCAAGAATGCAACTAACTCAAAATAGATTCTGGATCACTAGGCCTCTCCCTGCCAGAATAAACAATAAAATCTGAGGTCTCTCTCAGACAAGGAAACTGAGCTCAAAGAAGTCTCTGATACCAGACCAGCTGCCTAGAAGAAGCAGAAACCAGCCAACCTGACTGCTGAGAGCCTGCAGACTGTGCAATGTGTCTCTATGTTCCCAACTTTGTGAGATGTCCCCCATGTGGGCCTTGGAGATGTAGCTCTCTTTGAGTCATTTTTGCTCCTGTAAGAAACCCAAGTTGGTTCATCAAGTCACTTTGGTGGAATCTGTGCTTTGATCTGCTGTGGGTTCCCTATCTTGGGTGAGTAGAAATGTGTTCTATCTCTCCGGGAAAAGTTTTGTCATACAACAAGTAGCTTTCTCTTGACATTTTTATCATTTAACTTACAGTAGGAGCTAATTTGAAGACATTTAAAATGTCTCTTCAGAAGACATTTTCAGCTTTTAGTTTTCACTGGTTTGTGAAAGTTTCGTGTGATAATCTGGAGTCTTGGAGTTAAAGTATTCTGTGAGCAGGAACTGTGAGTCTGTTTTATCTTCTGTATATTCTGTCTCTACAGTTTTCTTCTGCTTTGGTGGTAAACACATTTATAACTGGATGATAATGCATGCTGTGGGTAAGCAAGATAGCTAGTGGGTGAAGGAACATGCCTCCAAACCAAAGGGACTGAGTTCAGTGTCAGGAACTCATGAGGTGAAAGAAGAGAAATAATTTCTAAAAGTTGTCCTCTGCTATCCACACAGTTGCTGTAGCATTTATATATTCACCCACTAAATTAATTAATCAATTAACTAACTAATTAGTGTAATGAGGACAAAAATCATATGATAGATTTTGAAATATCAGTCTCTCTTTGTTATAATAACTTCACAATTTTATTACTAAGTTAAAAATGTGGATGTGGGAGGGTGCCAGGCATGTGACTGCAGTATGGGAGCCCACTGGAGGAAGGGAAGGTAGAAGTCTAGAGGTAGCTAGGTGGCAGAGTGCTTACTTAGCATTGCAGGGCTCAGCTTTGCATTGTCAGGACTGAAAAAGGAGGGGGTGGATAAAACAACTCCCAACAGAAGGCTTTTATCTACAAAAAACACCTTGAGGAAAATTAGTTTAAGCTAGAATTTATTATTCTGATTAATAGGTGCTAGTACAATATTGGTACAATTATAGGCTATCTCTTTTTCTTACACTGAAAAGGTGTAATTTCCCAGAAACAGTTATCTATAGAAACTGTAAAGTTCATATACACAGTCATAAGGTTAGTCATTGCCCAATCTGTATATGAAGATTTTACTCACTAAGTCTGTGAAAATGAGTGAAATAGACTACATCGCAGTTGTCTTCCTCTTGAAGAAGATGTAAGAAAAGCAAGTACTGTGGCTGCCCCAGGACTGCTGCACTGCTCCCCACAGGATAACAAATGAACCCCATCTTCATGACTAGCTTAAAAGGTGGTTGCATATAAGGAGAGAGGATGTAGGATGCACTTCTCCTCACAGAAACATAGGGATGCTGCTGATGTTGGTACGGCCAAATAAAAGAGAGAGCACACAGAGACTATAGAGCTCCTGTTTTAGCTTGTGTTTAAAATTTGCCCAAGCTATTTCTGCTCACTACCCATTGACTAGACTTCATTACACAGCTCTGTCCTATTTAAAAGGGGCTTGGAATAAAGGGTAAATGAATATTGGATAAACACTATAGTTCAGTTACAATCAATCAGAGAAGGAAAAATCAAAACCAAGGTTCCTCAATTTCTACCAGTGTCTATTAAAATGGATTGGGGACAAATATTAACATGAAACAATTCTATTTTCAAACTAAATGAATGGTAAACTGAATTATTTGAGACAGTGTATCTCTTTTCAAATATGGTTTACTGAGATTAGCCTTTGATAATTAATAGCAATCCAGGGTATATGTCGAGTGGAGAGCATTATTCCCCTGTATATAAAATGATTGGTCATTGAAGGACAGAGTACCAAGTATCCAGTGGAAAGGCAGTCACATTGTAAATTAACTTTTCATCCACAGATCAACTGCCTTGTTTAAATTAGGGCTCAGCTGCAATGTCAGTGTCATCCGCACAATGGAAATGCATTATTAAACATGCAAACTGACACCAGCACATTCACTAGACCTGATTTTAGAGGCTCTTTCTTCAGATATGGTAGGAGTTTCCTAGAAGGGTGTGATTCATACCATGGAAAAACTGAGGGTGTGGTCCTGCTTGTTTCAATGTGCCTTTCATTGTCTAAATAATAAGTTCAAGTTTATATGGCTTAAATATTTTTTCCCTTAAATTTTACCCCCAGTTGATAATTATCCATCTGTTATGGCCTTTTGCCTGACTTTTCACTAGCTCTGAACATATCAAATTAAAAAATCAAAACTCCAAAATCACCTGAAACTTTTATATGTTGTCATGATTCTGTTATGAATGGGAAAGTCCCCAGCATTCACATCATAGACTGCAGTCAAAACTCAAATATATGAAAAGGGCTGTGTAAGGTGACCTGAAGGCTGTGTCTCAGAGGTTCATATGACATGTAAATGAATGTTGTAACTTTTGGCATTCCTTCCTCAAATATTTTATTTATAGCAATACAAGTATCCCAAAATCTAAATAAATCCAAACTTCAAAAACACTTCTTTCCAAGACCAATTCAGAGAAGGGCCATGGAGCTTCTGTAGCATCTCAACATTCTTTTCTTGGTAATTCTAAAGTCTACTTTGTTTGTCTCCTTCTTTCTCCCCAGGCGGCTGCTGTTATTTTGTCTCTTTCCTTGTTAGTGTCCCTTCTAACTTTCTGTTAGAACTGGACAGTGCCTATGGGATATTAGGACCTGAGGCAGTTAGATATGTAGGAAGAAAATTTTGGAAATGTGGCCATGAATGGGTTATTTTTGACACCTGTTGTGGCTATTGGTAATAGAGACCTCAGCCATCTTCAGTGTACACGTTTTAAAGCCCTCTTGGGCTTCCCTAAGAATTCTCCACTAGATAAAGTCTATGTTTGCAGACTGTGGGCTAAATATGTTTGCACAAAATTTATGTTTTGGTGGCCAGGTTCACCAGCTTGCATTCTGGTATATAATAGGAGACATGGTTCTTAAGAAGCTTTGCCCTCATCCCTGGGATTCAAACCCTCCTAAAAGAGGCCCAAGAGAGCTGGTTCATTCCTTCTGCATTTGAGGGCATTTGGCAATTTTAATACACATTGTGAGAGTCCAGTTGGCCAAGGGAAAGAAGTTGTGAGGGGTAGAGTTGTTGATAGCATTGGTTTGAGTCCTAGGTCCATGAGAATAAAGATGGATTTATAAGTTTACTCACCGGTTGAACTGAGACCTTTATTTTTCCAATTATAATAGTTGTTCACAGTGGTGTCCTAGAAAATATAGTTGGACTTTTTCATCAGGATCATCAGCTCCTCAATAATGATACAGAGATATGAAAGCTTGGCCAATAGCTTAAGCTTGTTTCTAACTAACTTTTATAACTTTAATCAACCCCTATTGTTTAATCTATGTTCTTTTATGTGCTTTTATTATCTTTACTTTGTAATGGCCATGCTGCTTGCTCAGAGTCTCTTGATGTCTCTGCCTTTCTTCCTCTGTGCTTGGGAATCCTACCTAGCTACTGGCCTTTCGGCTTTTTATTAAACTAATCAGAGTGATACCTCTTCACAATACAAAAAGGTTATTCCACAACATTTCTACCTTTGTACCTAAAAAATAAAAGAAAAGTTTTAACACTACACAGTAAAACTATGTACAATAAAAAAGTTATTAAATAAGGATTACATTTACAATGTCCAGTCCATTTGTATTTGGCAAACAAAAAAAAAATACTCCATTATTTATGCTATCATGCTGAGTACAAAGTTTTGTATGTAATTTACCTTTATTATAACAAAGGAGAACTATAACTATAGCTATCTAGAAAGACCCCAGAAGAATAGAATGTTTTGTAGGTAAACAGGAAGTGCAGTACAAGCCACTTCCAAACCTGTAGAAATGACAGAAATCCGATTGCCTGGATGACTGTCCAAGGTTCTTCTGAAATACTATGGCATCAATCTTCATCCTACAGGCCCAGAATATCTGACAGACTTTTCTGTAAAGCAGGAAAATTTTAAAGACTATTCTACCTTGTCTTGGAAAAGTTTGGCAGTCTTTTTGTTATTGTTGTTTTTGTTTTGTTTGTGTGTATGTGAGTGTGTGTGTGTCCTGCTTGTCCAGTTTGAATGGAATACTGTCAACAATTGAAGCAAGGGCAGTTTATTGCCCAAATGGCTAGCTTTTGTCACAAAAAACAAACTCTATGTGGATGTTCTTTGATGCCCATCATTCATTATGAAGTAGATTGGTGCTATCAGGATGAGACATAAAAAAACCTTAATGTTATTAAAACATTTTAAATGCCATATTCTGTAGGCTTTTGAAGTATTTGAAGACCATATATCTGTTTAGACCTCTGTTTGACCTTGAAAACATACCTAACGTGACTATAAATTTGACTGTTAGGAATGACTACTAATGTGTATTTCTTAATTATCTTAGTTTATAATAATAATTTTCGAAGATTAGACATTTATATTACATTTTAAAATGAGCTACATGGATAAAATACCTTAAACAAGAAATAAAAACTTATAACATTATATAACAAAAATAACTTTAAATTTAGATCAATATACAATAATTTATAGCAATATAAAATATTTGAAATTAGTTGTTTTTTTTTAGTTTGAGAGTATATATAATAATCTACTTTTTAATCACACCATTTCTTTATTCATTTTTTTTCAGAATGAGATCCCAGAATCAAATTTTCTTTGCTTAGTATGCTCTCTGACCATGACAAATAAGAACTTATAACTAAACTCCCTAAACAATGACAAACATTCATAACCCATTGAATGACCAAAAGCCACCTGTCCTACCTCTTGGGAATTTGGGCATTGTGTTTTCTAAATGGCTTTCTGTTTTCTGGGGGTGATGACATCTTTAGGAGACTCTGAGAAAATTAGAATATTGGTCAAATCCTGGAAGAGCTAGCTGTTGTCTAGTTTTGGTGTGATGAAAAGACGCTGAGTTTATCTGAAGTCTGTGAGGCTGGACCATCTCAGCCAGTAGTCTTGAAGCTGTTCTAGATGTAAAATTCTGATGGAACTGCGGCAGAGGCACTCTGAGATGTTGGATAACTTGGACACCAGTTTTTACTAATGTCTTGTCCCATTCCTTTGTCTTATAGTTTTTCTGTTTCTTTATGTCTTGTAGTGTTTCTTTATGTCTGTAGTCAGAATTTTTAGGGGATTTTTCCTGAAAATACTGATCTTTATCAACTGTGAATAAATTCACAACCTTTTATTTTCTGTTGAAACAAAAGCATAAACTTTTCTCCAAAGTAACATATTTTTGAATTCCATTTTGAAATTAGAAATTTCAAAAAAATATAGGTTGTTTTAATTTAGTAGTTTTTTAAAATTTCATTTATTTACTTATTTATTTATTTTAACAATAAAAGATAATTTAATGGCAAGGAGATTTGTTGAAAAATGTTGTATATGTGTGTAATGTAGGTTTTAAGGCCATGACAAACATATAAAAATTAGAAGACATTTGTTCATTCTCATATGGTAAATTAAATAAAGTCACAGCCTTGAACAACACAGACATTTACAAGAAAGCTGTCTCATTGATACTCAAATAAGATTATGTAAAATATTACATCAAGAACTATTGTTTTATTTTCTGATTCTAGACATATTTTCATCAAAGAATAATAGAAAACAGGCAAAATTGAATAAAGAATCAAGTTTGAAAATAAATGTGATATTGCTATTCCTTCTGTTTTTTACACATGTTTTTACAGACAGTTGTGAGATAGCTCTTGGGTATGGGGAATCAGGTTCTGTGGATGAGCAGCAAATACTCCTATGTGTTGAGGCATTTGCTCAGCCACATGAACATTAGAGCAGTAAGGTATTATAGGGTAAATCTGAGTTAATCTTTACCTCAATCCTGAGTTATATTCATGAGAAATACAAGATTAATAGCATCATTAAATTGCTTAGGCATCATATGTAAACAAGTTTCCAAACTCTATTGTCCACAAAAAGAGTAAAGAGTATAAAAATAATCAGAAGTGTAGCTAATAATACATATTTTAAAAAATGGCTGACTACTTGAGGAAAGCTATAAGACTGAGATTATTTTAAATTTGATAAACAGGCATCAATGGGAGCTCACATGGACATGTGTCATATTTACTCATATTCCCTATAAGGAAAGAATAGGAACTTGCAGGCATGAAGACTGACTTGTCTAAATAGGATGATATTCTCCTTTTTTATTCAAAAGTTTATTATCTTATTGTCCACTTCTCCCCATCACTGTCTTCCTGCCCATCCTTTCTCAGTTTCCTTCCCACCCTATCCCCCATCCATTCCCCAGGAAGGTCAAGGAATCCCAAGGTGGGTCAGTTCAGTCTAGCAAATTAAGTTGAAGTAGGTCTGAAACCATTCCCCCAGTATCAAGGCTGAGTTAGGTGTTTTTCTGTAGAGTGTGCTCTGAGGAGCCAGTTCATACTCCAGGAATAAACTGTGGTTCTACTACAAGAGGCTCCAAAAACTGCCCACATTATTTGACAGTTGTCTACTTTTGGAGGGTGTAGTTTCTTTCACTGAAGATTCCTCAGGAGTTATTTCTGATTCAGTGAGCTCCCAATAGTTTGGGTCAGTCATCTCTGTGGGTGATCCTGATTTATTGTTCATATACTCTCTTCATTGTTTCCTCAGCTGGATTGAGAGTTCAACCTGGTGCTTAGCTATAGATCTCTGCTTCTGCTTTCATCTGTTACTGGATGAAGGACCATAATAACAATTAGGGTTCTCATTCATTTGATTATAGGGAAATTCCTGTTTAAGTACCTGCATAACTATTGATTGGTGTCCCTTTGAGTTCTTGAATGTTTCCCTAGCACTAGGTTTTTTTTCAACCCCTCCATGGCTCCCTCTACTGATGTATCTCTTGCTTTGCTCTCCCTCTCTGTTTCTCATCTCACTCAACCATCTCATTCTCTCATAATCTCTTCCTATCTCCTCTCGCTTGCTCCCCTAAATGATCCCAATTTACTCAAGAAATATTTTTTTCTCCTGCCCAGGGGAATCAATGTCTGTCTGTTTTATATTTCTCCTTTTATGTAGATTCTCAGGTTTTGTAGAATGTAGCCTTATTATTTTTAGTTTATGTCTAAAATTCATTTATGAGTAAGCACATAACCATATCTATATTTCTGGGATTGTGTTACCTCATTCAAGATGATTTGATGTCTTATTTTCCTGGGCTTTTTTAATGACTTTTTTGGTTTTGGTGGTTTTTTTTTTTTTTTTTTTTTTTTTTTTTTTTTTTTTTTTTTTTTTTTTTTTTTTTT
>PVIH01026751.1:0-18189 GCA_004025045.1 Sigmodon hispidus | reverse complement strand
CACTCTTGAGGGAGGGGGGAAAGAACTGGATTTGGCCAGAAGTGGAAACTGATCTAAGCATTATTGGGTCAGTGGGACCATAGGACTGTCTGCTCCCTGCCCAGGGAGGGGATGGGGAGTTGCAGAGAAGAAAAATGACCAGATGTGTTGGGAGGGGGAAGAGACCTTGAATAAGGATATACAGGAATGGAAAAAAAAATTCAGAAGGAAAGATGAGCACAAAGAAAATATATGTGTAGCAATCTTATTTGTATTTCCACCCTTGATAAGCCATGCTTATGATTCTTATCCTCTGTATAGTTATTATTAACTCTTCCGCATTTTAAATTCTTTTTACTGTTTTTTTTCTTGATAACTACAAAATAAAGAAAGAAAAAAATTTTAAAAAAAAAGAAATTAAAATTTACAAATACTAAAAAAAAAAAAAATAGAGACAAGAAAGGTACCTCAGTGGGTAAAATAGATTGCCACCAAAGCTTGACAACCTTGTTAAATTCCTGGAAGTCACAAAGTGGAAGGGCAGAGCCAACTCCCTCAGGTTATCCACTGAGTTTCACACAAAGACAGTATAACCCCCATCCCCGCTGCCACACAAAATAAATAGGTAAAAATATACTTAAAAATTCACCAATAGGACTCCATGGTTAAGAACATGTGTTGATTTTTCAAAGGTCAAATTGAGTTCCCAGCATCCTCATTAGGCAGCTCACAACTGCCTTTAACTCCAGCTCCAGGACATCTGATGCTTCTGGCCTCCATGAATACTATCATACACTATTCATACACACAACCCTGTGCACGTAAGCATAATAAAAAATAATAATTAAGAAATTCAGCAAGAGAGGTGAGCAGATTTTGGCACCTGGACCACCTGTCCAGACAGTACCACTCTGGGACCAGGGTCAAACCCTAGGGTCTGATCTCAGATTCTCCCTAATAGACAGGAGCTAGGCTTTAGTTGTGAGTGGCTTCCTCCAGTGACTCCAAAAAAAAGAAACCTCATATGGCCAGGCCCCACCTCCAGAGTAAACTGTGTTGGCGCGCGCAACTTTGCCAGCAAGAAAGACGCCACACCTAGGCTCTTCTTTCAGCAGTTTTATTCAGGAACCTTGATTAATTTTCTGACTTCTGTCTTACTTACTTATGATGGGAACTGACTGACTTGCTACATGTTCTCTCTCATTCTGCTTCCGGGGAAAACTGCCTGCAGCCTAAATAGCCTCTGGGCAGCCAACCCCAGTATGACACGTGGGCACTGCCTATAGGTCCAGGTATGCGGGAAGCAAGCCATATACTCAGCCTAGCCATAGAAGGAATTGTTTGTCACTGAGAGCACTCACCATGGGGAAGGTGGAGGGCAGAAGCTAGCGCCATCTTTAGGTCGTGGCTACACACAGCTCCCCACACTGTGTCATCAGAGAAGGGCTGAGGCTTTGAAATTTAGACCCCTGTCAAGTGCAGAGTCAGAGATCAAGCAGACCCCTTGCTCAGAGGAGACAGGAGACACACAACCCTTCTTGCCACAACTGACTAAGAGTTGACTAATCGTGAACCACTGAAGCCATGAGCAGACACCAGTACAAATATATCTATAACAATATAAAGAACAACGAGGCAACACCAGAAGAAACTGGTGATTTTACAACTACAAGACCTGAACAGAGCAATGAAGAGAAAACAGAAGGAAACAATACCAAAAAAAAAACCTTTATGAAGATTATTGAAGCCTTCAAAGAGTATATAAAAAAATTCCCTTAAAGAAATAGAAGAAAATGCAAACAGGAAAATGGATGGATTTGGAGAATATCCTCCTGAGCAAAGTATTACAAGCCCAGAAAGATAAGCAGGGGATGTACTCACTCATTAGTGGACTCTAAACAAACAAACAAAAATGAAAAAAGCAAAGCATGCCCAAGCTGCAAACCACAACCACTGAATAGCTTGGGATCAGAAACACCTTGGACTGACTCCTTGGATCCCACTCCCTCTAGAGGAACACCTGACTCAGTCTTGAGGTTGGAGGGAGAAAACTGGATCTGCCAGGAGTGGAGATTGAACTAAGCAATATTGGGACAGTGGGAACTTGGGACCACCTGCAGCCTGCCCGGGGAACCGGGGGGGGGGGGAGGGCAGGGGATGGGGAGTTGTGGAGAAGAGAAAATTACCTGATATGGGTGGTGGGAGGGGGAAGGGACCTTGAACAAGGATATACAAGAATAGAAAGTGTGACTTCTTTGTTCATAATAAAAAAAGAAGGTAGATTTTGAAGCAACTTAATAACATTTATTAATCTGTCAATATATGCTTAACATAACTATGCATCCTGACATACATATATTAACATATTTAGAGTATCTTAAAGACATAAAATCTTTATCATAATACAAAAAGAACAAAATACAAACAAAAAGTTGAAAGAGATGGACAGATCCTTGAAAGAAAACCAAGAAAAGGAAAACTAAAAAAAGAAAGGAACATTCCAGGAACTAAAAATTGAAATAGAAGCAATAAAAAGAAAAAATGAGGCAAAGATAGAAGTGGAAAATATGAAGAAAAGAGCTGGAACTACAGATACAAGCATAACCAACAGAATCCAAGAGATGGAAGAGAGAATCTCTGAACTTGAAGAATCAGTAGCAGAAATCGATACATCAGTCAAAGAAAACACTAAAACCAAAAAAGCCATAAAACAAAATGTTCAGAAATTTGGGACATCATGAAAAGACATAACCTGAGAATAATACGAATAGAAGAAGGAGAAGAATACCAGCTCAAAGGCACAGATAATGTGTTCAATAAAATCATAGAAGAAAACTTTCCCAACTTAAAGATATAAAGATACAAGAAGCATAAAGAACACCAAATAGATTTGAGCACAAAAAAACTCCACTCATCACATAATAGTAAAGCCACAAAACATACAGAACAATGAAAAAATTTTAAGAGCTGTAAAAGAAAAGTGCTAACTTACCTATAAAGGAAAACCCATCAGAATAACTCCTGACTATTCAATGGAAACAATGAAAGCAAGAAGGTCTTGGTCAGAAGTTATATAGACACTATAAGACTATGGCTACTAAATTAGACTACTATATCCAGCAAAACTATCAATCACCATCAATGGAGTAAACAAGATATTTCATGACAAAGTCAGACTGAAATAGTACATGTCTACCAATCTGGCCCTCCAGAAAGCATTAGAGGGAAAGCTCCAATCTAAGGATCACAGATACACCCATGAAACCACAAACTATCAATAATCCCACAGAAGAAAAGCCCAGAGAAAGAAAATGCATACAAGCTACCACCAAAAATAACAGGAAATATCAATCAGTGGTCACTAATATACTTTAATATTAATGGACTCAATTCACCTATAAAAAGACACACACTAATAAGATAGATGCAAAAGCAGAATACAAGAAACATACAAGAAACAAACCTCAACCTTAATGACAGACACAGGCTCAAAGTAAAGGGTTGAGAAAAGATTTTCCAATCAAATGGCCCTAAGAAACAAGCTGGGTTGTCATCCTAATATCTAACAAAGTAGACTTTAAACTAAAATCAATTAAAACAGACTAAGATGTACATAACATATTCATCACAGGAAAAGTTGATCAAGAGGAATTTTCAATTCTGAATATTTATACCCCTAATATAAGGGCACCTATCTATGTAAAAGAAACACTACTAAAGCTCCAATACCACATCAGTTCTCATACCCAAATAGTAGGAGAATTCAATACCCTGCTTTCAACTTTGCATAGGTGAACCACACAGGGACTCAACAGAGAAATAAGTATAGCAAAGGTTATGATGCAAATGGATTTAATAGATATTTACAGAAGCTTCCACCCAAATGCAAAGAAATATACATGTCTCTCAGCACCACATGAAACTTTCTCTACAATTGACCACATAATTGCCCATAAAGCAAATAAAAATAGATACAAAAAATGGAAATAATCCCTTGTATCATATCAGACCACCAGGGTCTAAAGTTAGAGTTCAACAACATCAAAAATCACAGAAAGCGTACCAACTCATGGAAACTAAACATTACTCAACTGAACCACCTCTGCGTCAAGGAAGAAATTAAGAAAGAAATCAAAGTCTTCCTAAAATGTAACAAAAATGAATCCACAACATACCCAAACTTGTGGGACACAATGAAAGCATTCTTAAGAGGAAAATTCATAGCACTAGATGCCTATATGAAAAGCCTAGAGAAATCCCAAAATAGAGAAGTAACAGCACAGCTGAAATCCTTAGAACAATTAGTAGCAAACTCATCTAGAAGTAATAGATGACAGGAAATAATCAAACTTAGAGCTGAAATCAATACAATTGAAACAAAAAAATACAAAGGATCAAGAAAGCAAAGAGTTGATTCTTTGAGAAAGTCAGCAAGATAAATAAATACCTATCCACACTAACCAAAAAGCAGAGAGAGAGAGTACCCAAATCAACAAAATCAGAAATGAGAAGGGGGACATAACAACAGATCCCCAGGAAATCCAGAGAAGTATCAGATCATACTTTGAAAACCTATATTCCACAAAAATGGAAAACCTAGAAGAAATGGACAGCTTTTTGGACAGGTACCATTTACCATAATAAAATGAAGACCAGATTAATTACCTAAACAGACCTATAACCGGAAAGGCAATTGAAGCTGTCATTAAATGTCTCTCAAATAAAAAAAAGCCCAGGTCCAGATGGTTTCAGTGCAGAATTCTACCAGACATTCAAAGAAGAATTACTACCATTACTCTTCAAACTGTTTCACACAGTAGAAACTGAAGGAATACTGCCAAACTTTTTATGAGGCCACAATTACCCTAATACCAAAGTCACTCAAAGACACAACAAAGAAGAAGAATAACAGACCAATTTCTCTCATGAATATTGATGCTAAAATTCTCAACAAAATTTTGGCAAACTGTATACAACAATGTATAAAAAATATCATCAACCATGATCAAGTAGGTTTCATCCCAGAAATGTAGGGATGGTTCAACATATGAAAAACCGTAAATGTCATCCATCATATAAACAAACTGAAGAAAAAAACCACATGATCATCTCCTTAGATGCTGAAAAGCCTTTGACAAAACCCAACACTCCTTTATAATGAAAGTCCTGGAGAGATCAGGAAAACAGGGAAAGTATCTAAATATAATAAAGGTGATTTACAACAAGGTGACAGCCAACATCAAAATTAATGGAGAAAAACTCAAAGCAATCCCACTAAAATCAGGAACTAGATAAGGATGTCCTCTCTTCCCTTATCTATTCAATATAATTCTGGAAGTTTTAAGTAAATTAATAAGATAATAAAAGGAGATTAAGAGGATACAAATTGGAAAAGAACAAGTGAATCTATCTCTATTTGCAGATGATATGTTTGTGACATAAGTGACCCACAACATTCTACCAGGGAACTTCTACAGCTGATAAACACCTTCAGCAATGTAGCAGGATACAAGATTAACTCGAAGAAATCAGTAGCCCTCCTATACTCTAAAGATAAAAGGGCTAAAAAAGAAATAAGGGAAATATCACCCTTTATAATAGCTGCAAATAATACTAAATACATTGGAGTAACTATAACCAAAGAAGTAACAGATTTATTTGACAAAAAACTTTAAATAACTAAAGAAAGAAATTGAAGGGGATGTCAGAAAATGGAAAGATCTCCCATGTTCCTGGATTGGTAGGATCAACATAGTAAAAATGGCAATTTTACCAAAAGCAATCTACACACTCAATGCACTGCCCATCAAAATCCCAACACAATATTTTTTGGACCTTGAAAGAACAATACTCAATTTCATTTGGAATAACAGGAAAGCCAGGATTGCCAAAACAATTATGCTCAACCAAAGTACCTCAGGAAGCATCACCATCCCCAACTTCAAGTTATACTATAGATGTACAGTAATAAAAACAGCCTAGTACTAGCATAAAAACAGACTTGTGGATCAATGGAATCGAATTAAGAACCCGGGCATTAACCCAAAAACCTTTGAACACCTGATCTTCGACAAAGAGCCCCAAAATATTCAATGGAAAAAAGATAGTAACTTTAACAAATCATGTTGGCATAGTTGGATGGTAGTGTGTAGAATAATGCAAATAGATCCAAGCCTGTCACCCTGCATAAAACTGAAATCAACATAAACCCAGCCACTCTGAACTTTTTAGAAAAGAATGTGGAAAATACCCTCCAACGAATTGGCACAGGTGACCACTTCTTAAATATAACACTTGTGGCACAGATACTAAGAACAGCAATCAATTAAGTGAGACCTCCTGAAACTGAGAAGCTTCTATAAAACCAAGGACACAGTCAATAGGACAAAATGACAGCTTACAAAATGGGAAAAGATTTTCACCAACCCTACAAGTGATAGAGGACCAGTCTCTAAAATACGTAGAGAACTCAAGAATCTAGAGCCCCAAACCTTGACTAACCCAATCAAAAAATGTGGTTCAGAACTAAAAAGGGAATTCTCCGCAGAATTACAAATGGCTGAAAGGCACTTGAAAAGTCAACATCTTTAGCCATCAGAGAAGTGCAAATCAAAACAACTTTGAGATACCACCTTATACCTGTCAGATTGGCTAAGATAAATGATACAGAAGACAGCCTATGCTGGAGAGGTTGTGGAGCAAGGGGAATACGCTTCCATTGTTGGTAGGAGTGTAAATTTGTTCAGCCACTCTGGAATCCAGTATGGTGTTTTCTCAGAAAACTGGGAATTAATCTCCCCAAGGATCCAGCAATACCACTACTGGCCGTATACCCTAAAGATGTACATTCCAACTCCAAATGCATTAGCTCAACTATGTTCATAGCAGCATCATTCATGATAGCCAGAACCTGGAAACAACCTAGATGCCCCTGAACTGAAGAATGGATTAACAAACTGTGGTACATCTACTCAATGGAGTAATACTCAGCAGTGAGAAAAAAATGATATTCTAAAATGTACAGGCAAATTGATGGATCTGTAGAATATCCTCCTGAGTGAGGTATCACAAACCCAGAAAGATAAGCAGTGGATGTACTCACTCATTAGTGGACTCTAAACATAGAAGCAAAAAGCATGTCTAAGCTGCAAACCACAAACACTGAACAGCTTGGGATCTGAAATACCTTGGACTGACACCTTGGATCCCACTCCCTCCACAGGAACAGCTGACCCAGTCTTGATATTAGGGTGAGGAAAGCAGATCTGCCAGGAGTGGATGCTGAAGTAAGCCACACTGGGACCTTGGGACCTCCTGCCCTTGTTGGGGAGGAGATATAGTGATGTGGAAAAGAGAGTGACTGGAAGGAGTGGGAGGGAGTAGGGAGTTTGAATGGGGGGATACATGGATAAAAAAATGAGACTTTATATGAGTGGAAAAATAGTATATGAAGGAACTTGAGCTCCTTAGGGTTTTAGGTGTGCACTGGGTCTTAAAACATATCTCCCATGAACAGTGATGATCACTGTAATGTTTGTGGCAACAATAAATGAATAAATGTAGTTGGCTTATAGAAAATTGGCCTTTTTATGAAATAACTATTGCTATAATTAATCACATCTGATTCACCATACAATGAGTTAATATTTATTAGGGGGAGAGACATTTACATGTACAAAGAGTTTTTTCTTTCCATCTTCTTTCTGGATTCTTTGGAGAGCACTGGTAGGAGAAACTGCTGTTTATAGTGGAGAATCTAAGAAGTACTAATATCAAGTGAAGATATTAAGTCTTCAGGAAGGATTGTGTGCAGATAAGATTCTCAGATTAAAAAAGTAGGAAATACAGAAAGAAGTAGAATTTAAAATAAAAGTATAATAATGTTGGTCCCTATATATTCCAGCTATCTTCTGTCCCACACCAAGTAGCTTTTCTGATATGAGACATAATCTTTCAAGTTTTCTTTACCAATGTGTTCTGATTTCTGAACAGAATTATAGGGTCTTTGTGTCATCTTACTTAAGTTTTCTGATTTATAATTGGCCTTTCCTGATTTGTTTGCATCAGTAGAAAATGTAGGAGCTCCAGAAATAGGTTCATCCTGTACCACATGAGAAAAAAATCCAGTTAGTTTCCTTTATAAATTGAATTATTTTGCTTCAGGGATATTTGTTATCAATCCCTCCCAGGAAGTTGCTATAGGCCTTTTGCCAAGGTTCACTGTCTTCCCTTAATCAATTTATTTCATTAGTCAAAGGTATAACAATTTTTGGTGGATCCTTTCCAGTCAACTGATGAAGTCTAAATTTTCCTTTAAAAATCAAATCAGAAATCTTTTTGATATATTTTCAATTTTTACTCAGCCTATGTAGTAGAAATATCCATTCTAGCATAATATTTTATATTTGCATTATGATACCTGTAAGGGAATGCTCAGAAGGTAAAATAACCAAGATCCAGTTGAGGTTTGGACCTATGGTTCACATGTGCTTCTTGTAATTTCTTTTCTACCAATGCTAATTCTCTCTCAGCTTCAACAGAGAATTTCCTGCTAATAATATATCATCCATATAATGGTAAATGATAAATAGTGGGAATTGTTTGTGTATCACTTCTAGTGGCTGTTGTACAAAATATTGGCATAGAGTGGGACTATTCAACATTCCTTGTAGAAGTACCCTCCATTGGTACCGTTTCACTGGGCTTGCATTGTTCTTTTTCTTTTTATTATGTATAATGTCTCATTTTTATCCATATATCCCCCTGTTCAAACTCCCTTCTCCCTCCCACCCCTTCCAAGCACTCTCTCTTCTCCCCATCTCTTTATCTCCTCCCCAGCAAGGGCAGGAGGTTTCAAAGTTTCAAGGTGGTTTAGTTCAGCATCCACTCCAGGCAGATTCGCTTTCCTCACCCCATCATCAAGACTGGGTCAGGTGTTCTTCTGGAGGGAATGGGCTTCAAGGTACCAGTTCAAGGTGTTTCAGATCCCAAGCTGTTCAGTGGTTGTGGTTTGCAGCTTGGACATGTTTTGCTTTTTGTTTAGAGTCCACTAATGAGTGAGTACATCTGCTGTTTATCTTTCTGGATTTGTGATACCTTGTTCAGGAGGATATTATTCAAATCCAAATTTGCCTGAATATTTTAGGATATAATTTCTTTTTATTGCTGAGTATTACTTCATTGTGTAGATGTACCACAGTTTGTTAATCCATTCTTCAGTTGAGGGGCATCTAGGTTGTTTCCAGGTTCTTGCTATTATCAATAATGCTGCTATGAACATAGTTGAGCTAATGCCTTTGGAGTGCAAATGTGCATCTTTAGTGGTATTGCTGGATCCTTGGGGAGATTGATTCCCAGTTGTCTGAGAAACTGCCATACTGGATTCCAGAGTGGCTGAACAAGCTTACACTCTCAACAACAATGGAGGAGTGTTCCCCTTGCTCCACAACCTCTCCAGCATAGGCTGTCATCTTTTTAATCTTAGCCATTCTGAGGTGTAAG
The DNA here is from genome assembly GCA_004025045.1 of Sigmodon hispidus. Lineage (NCBI taxonomy): Eukaryota > Metazoa > Chordata > Mammalia > Rodentia > Cricetidae > Sigmodon > Sigmodon hispidus. The sequence goes on along the minus strand of PVIH01026751.1, from coordinate 8,709 downwards.
GTGGTATCTCAAAGTTGTTTTGATTTGCATTTTTCTGATGGCTAAAGATGTTGAACACTTTTTCAAGTGCTCTTTAGCCATTTGTAATTCTTCTGCCGTGAATTCCCTTTTTAGTTCTGAACCCCATTTTTGATTCAATTATTCAAGGTTTTATGCTCTAATTTTTTGAGTTCTCTATATATTTTAGAGATCAGTCCTCTGTCACTTGTAGGGTTGGTGAAAATCTTTTCTGGGCATGTATTGTTAAATATGGACATTATATATGCAAATTTTTCTATGTCTTGTTCTTGTAAAGGTATGGTTAAAAAAACAGTCTTTTAAATCAATAACTATAATAGGCCATCCTTTAGGTAGCAAAGAAGGCAAGGGTATACCAGACTGTAGGGTGCCCATGAGCTGAATCATCTTATTAATTGCTCTTAAATCTGTCACCATTCTCTACTTCCCATATTTCTTCTTGACGACAAATATAGGGGAATTCCATGGGCTGCTTGATTCTTCAATATGCTGAGCTTGTAACTGCTCCTCTACCAGCTGTTCTAGAGCCAGCAGTTTCTCCTTTGTCAAAGGCCATTGTTAACCCCAATTAGGCTTTTCTGTCATTTTAAAGGTAATGTTATGAGTGTCTTGGTGGGGTCAATAGCTTTAAAACTATGTTGCTGTACAACCTGAATGACTGGTGATTGTTTTGCATACCCTCTTGAAATATTGTCTTTAGGAACATAATTGAGTCTCTGGTTGATATTTGAGCCTGGAGGAATTTTAATCTGTGTGTTCCATTGTTGTAGAAGATCATGACCCCATAAATTCACTGCTATGTTAGCCATGTATGGATTTAATCTTCCTCTCTGTCCTTCTGATTCTATGCATTCAAGCCAACTCACACTCTGTTTATCTGAGATAGTGTTCCAATAGCTAGAAATTGAACATTTACCTACTTTAGAAGCCATCTGGGGTGCCATGATTGTGGGGTTATGATTGAAACATCAGCTCTTGTGTTGACTAAGCCTTGCATATAAATATTATCTATTCTTATTTTCAGCTTTGGTCTTTGTTCATTTATGGAAGTGTGCCAAAATATATGTTTCGTTGATTTACTTGGTATAGTCAAATTCTCCTATAAAGGCATTCTATTGTCTTTTGCTGAATGGTCCTTTGTCCCAGGCTTTGGATTATCTACTTGTCCTGAAGAGGCTGTTCTTCACCATGACTGGATATGACTGGATCTTTTTTGGCTTTGAGGTCTACTTTTTGGAGGACTTCCTGGGGTAAACCCCAAGATGCATTTCAAAATGGTAAAAGGTTGTCTTCTTTATCTCCTGTGTACCTACATTCATTCATCCAATGTTGGCCCTTGCCACATCTCCTGCACAACCCAGAAGGTAGTGGACTTCTGTTTGAATCATTCCTGGGATGGGGAGTATTCCCATAAGTACAGTTCCTACAGTTCTTCTTTATATGGCCTGTCTTACCACAATTAAAACAAATGATACCCTGATTTTTTATCCTAACATTGGCAATGGCTTGACCTACCCAATTCTCTTTGTCACTATGAAGAATTTCAGCATTAATTGCATACTGATTCCATTCTATGGGTGCACCTCTGATCTTTAATGGAATGAGCATTCTCTTATATTCCATATTAGCATGGTCAAAGGCTAGAGAGAGTATTAATTGCTTCCTAACCCCTGGATCTAACACTACTCTATGTACAGCTTGAGTGAACCTCTGTAGAAAGTCCATATAAGGCTCCTTCAAACCTTGTTTGACCTTGGTATATGACTCAATTTTCTGTCCTGGGTCTAAAATCTTTTCCCAAGTGTTTTTTTTTTTAAGATTTATTTATTTATTACGTATACAACATTTTGCCTCCATGTATCCCTACACACCAAAAGAGGATATTAGATTTCATCACAGATGGTTGTGAGCCACCATGTGGTTCCTGGAAATTGAACTCAGGACCTCTAGAAGAACAGTCAGTGCTGTTAACCTTTAAGCCACTTCTCCAGCCCCTTTTCCCAAGCATTTAAGGCAGCAGTACAGCACAGAAATAAGACATGGTCATCATAAGTAGTCTGAACTGCCACATCAGCAAACTGGCCTTTACCAAAGATTTGTTCCCTAGCAATATTAACACTCCCATTTTCACCTCAGGATTTCAAAGCCCTAGCCTCTTCCCTAAACCAATTCCTGCAATGCAATTGCTGGCTATTGTCCAGCACCATGGTTGTCAGCTGCATCCAGTTGTTAGGAATTACCTGATTCTGTATAGACCATGAGTTTAGAAATTGTTTCATGTATGACACTTGAACCCCATACATCAATATGGTTTCCTTAATGGCCTTTATATTCTTCATGTGGATGGGTCTGAAGCCTTTCCACATATTTTCTTTGTCTCTATCATGACTGAGAATAGTGCCAGTGGAGTAGATGGTAATCCCTTCATGGTGACTACCTTAGGTAGAACATCTTTCCTACCATAATATCCCTTAAGATGAGGTCCTGGATTGTTCTGGGTAGATATTGCCTCAAAACCTCTTTCTAATATTGCTATATGATCGTCATGGTCTTGAAATCTGGAGGCCATAGTTTTTTCCAGTGTCTGATTGTCCTGGATAGACAATCTTTCTAATGATTTAATAGAGTCAAAAATTCTCCCATTCCCTTTGTTGGCATACTTAGCAAGTTTCTTAATTTCATCATCAATGTAAAGCCTGCACTCCTCTTGTGTTTTCTTAGAACTTTCATCCAAGGGGAACACTGTCAAAACCTACTTCCAGTGAAGTTATTTTGCCATCACTTTAGTTTGCATTTCACATATCTTAGAGAATATTTGCTCATTCTACCCTCCAAACCTTTAAATAGGTGTCAGACCGTTTTATGTGAGGTATGAAATCTATTGTCATGCAAAAAAGCAATAAGACTACAGGGTTGAGGGAACTTCCAAATATGTAATTGTAATCATGGAGATAATCTTCCATCATTGCTGAGAAAAAATGTGTAAAGTTTCAAACACCTGAAATGTCAGACATTTTACCAAAAATACCCAACACCTTACTCATATGTAATTGGGACTTACTGCCAACAGGTGTTGTAGTCGCATTCAATGCCCGGCTTTTAGGAGCACAGCTGAGTAGGCAGGCGCAGCTCGGGGATGTTCTCAGTGCTGAGCTTTGTGGGCAGATGGGTGCATGGCTGTGGAGTGCTGTGTTCAAGCCAGGGACTGGGCAGGAAGCAACCACAGGGCCGTGGAAGACTGGCCCAGCAATGTTAGCACTAGCACACCTGGGATGCCAGGTAGCCAGACTGGAGGACTGGTGAGAATGAGCCTGGCCAAGATGGCGGCACTGGTTCAAATTACGTCCAACTACTGCAGCGTGTACTACCTACTACAGGAGCAAATCCTCGTATGATCACAGTGATTCAATAAAAACCCATTTCAAAAAACCAGTGGTAGTTGCTGTTCCCAACACAGGTGGGCACGGCCCAGACCGCAGTTCGCTTCAAAAAGCCTGCGGCCCTTTGTAGCTGGTCAATCGGACCCCTTTATTTTAGAGTGTGAGCCCAGCCTGGCTAGCACGGGAATCAACTCCCATTTGGCGCCAGATATTGCTATAATTAATCGCATCTAATTCACCATACAATGAGTTAATATTTATTAGGGGGAGAGACACAAGTACAAAGAGCTATTCTAGGAGAAAATGGGACTCAGCGGGGGACAGTCCGCTTCCGCTGCTGGAACCAAGAGAGCAAGCGAGTTTGGGGCTTGAACAATTCCAGCCATGCCCCATGGGGTCTGAATTCTTGATGTCACAAGCACTTCTCTGGGTAAAGTCTGAATCCCCACTACAAATAAGCTTTTGCAGACTTGTGTTGGGCAACTTCCTGCTAGATGCTTCAGATTTAAACTGCCACAAGAAACACCCCATTGAGGATCTTGTACATGTTTCTGACACCTAATGCTTCCTAAGCATTTTCCTTAAGGTAACAAACTAAAAGCTATAGTAATTAAAAAGCTTTCACTGGACTCCAGAGACTGTTATGTGTTTAAACACTACTAACTCCTATTGTCTCAAAAATAATTATGATTACTCTTTTCACTTTATACAATGGCAACCTGAACTTCAGAAAGATTTTATCATTTTGTTCATGACCACACAAATGGGTAAGAAAGCTCATATTTAAAACCACCAAAACAAGTACTGGGGGTTGGAGAGATGGCTCAGAGGTTAAGAGCACCGTCTGCTCTTCCAGAGGACCCGGGTTCGATTCTCAGCACCCACATGGCAGCTAATAACTGTCTGTAGTTCCAGTTCCAGGCAAACACCAAGGCAAATAAATAAAGTTATTTTTTAAAAAAAAAAAAAAAAGAAAAAGAAAAGAAAAGAAAAAAGAAAAACAAAATAGATTCTGGCTGCTCTGTAGCCAGAGTAAAAATTTCATGTTCAATACCTTCACAAATGGACCTCTGAAATATCCCAGGTTAAGGATCAGTCAAGTACAGAAGGAAAACCATTGTTTCCAGTGCCCGTTACAGTCTAAAATGGGGGAGGCTGCATATTTTCATGCAAAACCAGCTTATGGATTCTGTTAGGCATCTTTTTATCATAATGACAAAATACCAGAGACATTAACTTACGGTGTGGAAAGAGCTATGTGGATTCGGAGTTTCAACGTGTGTTCTCTTAGTCTTTCTTTGTTGCTGGGTCTGTGGTGAGACAGCACATTACAGTGAAGAACATGTGGTATTTCAACTGCTTATCTCATAGGAAACAGAGAAAGATGGGAGAAGGGAGAGAGAGAGAGAGAGAGAGAAAGAGAGAGAGAAAGAGAGAGAGACAGTGAGAGACAGAGAGAGAGAGAAGGGGGAAATCCTTCAATGGCATGCCCTCATGACAACTTCCATTCACTAGACCCCATTCTCCTAATTTTCCCACTGTCCCCATTTACTGCCAGGGTTGGGTATCACTATAGTGGTTTTTGAGGGTACTTTCAACGTCCAAGATTCAAACTATGGCAGGGGCAGGTAGATAAAACCTGTTATGTCAGGCTTAAAATATAGATCAGTGATAGAGAATTGCCTAGCCTGTGTGACAGCCTGGATATGAATCCTAACATCATAGGAAGAAAAAAAAAATGGATGAATGAAAGAAGAAAGAAGGAAATAAAGGTGGGAAGGAAAAAGAAACTAGGAAATTAAGGAAGGGATAGGAGAGGGAGGAATGGAGGGAGGGAGGAAAGGGGGGAGGGAAGAAAGAAGGAGGGAGAGGATGTGCCAACAAAGAAAACATTTCAGTAGAGAGACAGGGTAAGAAATCTGGGGCTAATCAACAATTCTTTTTTTATAGAGCTGCAATTTTACTGAAAAAAATAAATTACTGGCTAATTTTAGCAGAGAAAAATCTTGGACTGCTAGGTGTGAAATGTTTTTACAAGCAGCCTAGTGCTGGTCAATGTTTAAGAGTTTGCAGGAGAAAAGTTTCCTGCAGCAGTTTGAAGAATTTTGTTTTTCAAGGGTAGACTTATTTCTGGAAAACAGTATGGTATTTCTTATGTTTGAATGTATACTTGAATAAGCAAACTTGGAGCTGAAATACTCTATTTATACTTAGTATGCTCTTTAATATCTAAAAGTTGATGCCTGTCTTCTAAATAATTCTCCTGTCTATGTGAAATGTTTTGGGCTGATTTAAAATAAATAGGCAGTCATAAGCATTCATCCAGTTTTAACTTACAAATTTCAATATATTTTAATAATATATGTTGATACAGAAATAAAACCATTCCAAAAGGTAACCATCTGGTTTCTTTCTTTCCTTCATTCTTTCTTTCTGTCCCCTTCCTCCTCCTCCTCCTCCTCCTCCTCCTCCTCTTCCTCTTTTGCCTTAAAAAATTTTATTCTGCTTTATAATTCTTCATCCTGAAAATAAATAACACTAAATGCAATTATTTATTTCTAAAATGAAAAGAGTCACTTTTAGCAGTGGAAAAATTCAAATGGAACTTAAATTTTAATGATAAGTTTTGGTTATTTAATATTATATTTGACCAACATATCATGATAGCTTCAGTGAAAACTGGATCAGGGCTCTTCAATTCTACCATCTTTTCAAATTTTATGGTAAACGTAAAATTATTCTAACCTAAAATCTTTATTTTACAAGTTGAACCAGCCACCTCTAGTTATATGGGCATCTGTGATTTGGAGGAGCGCCTCCCAAAGACTATGAGCTGGGGCCACAGCCTATGCTGTTTGGTGCTCATAGGACCAAAAGGAAACAAGGCCTGATTGGAACTCTTCCTGTCATGTGCCAGAGTGCTTCAAGAAGATTTGAAGGCCTCACTTCCTACTCCCTTTTTCACTTCTTGGCCACATCAGTGAGCAACTTCCTCTGTCACATACCACTGTCATGACAACATACTTCACCAAAGATGCAGGAGCAACAGGACCAACCAGCTATGGACTGAAACTTCCCAAACTGTGAAGCAGTCAAACTTTCTTTTAGATAAGTTTCTCTGCCTCAGCCATTTGTAATAAGCAAGTTTATGGCACTGTCGTTTGTATTGACTGAGTAGGGGGATGGTATTCTCTCATCTTCTACTGTCCCTTCTTCTATTACACTGAATGCCATGGCTGTAGCAGGAGTCTGGTTAAAGAAAACCAAGGCAACTAAAATGGCAGTGATCTTCATAATGACATAATGGTTTACTTGTTCAGACTCTCTTGCCTTGATCATCACTTCAAATGCAGAGATAGCTTTTTGTGAATAACATCTCTTTATACAATGTACTGTTCAAAAGAAACACACAAGCAAACAACACAGCATCAAAGGGCAATTCATGGCCATCGTGTCAGGTCACTTGGGCATTTGCTTTTCACTAACAAGATTATGCACCATTCCATGTGAGAAGCAACATCTATTTTCTACACTGCTATTTTCTACACTGGTGAACCTTGTGTTCCTTACCTAATTCTGTAGATGCTAAGAGACAAATTAATGACAGATAGGTTGATGAATGAATTAGATGGGATTCATATGAAAGGCTCTAATGAGATTTAAAAAAGTGTTGTGAATTTACAGGGAAACAAACTTAATACGTGTATAATTTTTGGTCAGTCAAAGAATTAAATTTCTACTGGCTTGAGTGATGAATATGGTTTCAGACTTATGAATCCGTGAAGCACAGGCAATACAAAAAATTATTGAGTCCTTGGGAAAACATATAGGTAATGGTAAGTCAGGTCAATCAGCAACACAGTGACTGCCACTTTAAATCATCACTACTCATTCAGACTCAATTCAGTCTTCTGCTTATTGAGCAAATATTGTTTGAGCTCCACAAGTTCTAAATTACTGAATAAGTCAAACAGGAACCCCACTCCCAATGCACCGAAGAAACAAAGAACAAGCACAGAGATTCTAAGTGGCAGAATCACAAGTACAATACCCTCTCCAGTGTTAGATCCAGAGTTGGCTAGGAAGACTGGGGGTGTTATGATGACAAGTGTGATCAAGGCTTCATTGAGTTTATCATCTATGATCTAGTTTATTATGTAACTATTATCTACTACCCTAGATCAATGTTTCTCAACTTGTGAGTTGTGGCCCCTTTGGGGTCATTTATCAAATATCCTGCATATCAGATATTTACATTACAATTTATAACCATAGCAAAATTACAGTTATGAAATGACAATGAAATAATTTTATGGTTGGCAGTCACCATAACATGAGGAACTGTATTTAAGGGTATCAGCATTAGGAAGGTTGAGGACCACTGGTCTAGATTGTTTCAATTATCATCTACCTATCAACTTTCTATCTACCTGTTCTCTAAGAGCACAACTTTGAGCTAGGTGCTGTGCTGACACTCAGTTTGTGGGAAGGAAACTGAGTCTAAGAAGGATCTGCCCAAGACCAGATGAATAGTAATTGTCACAGCATGAGTGGACCCAGCTGGTCAGATTCCTGAGGACATGACTGTGACCCTGCACTCTTCTAATGTGTTGACCTTAATCGTGCTAGTATTATTTCCTAAATTAGAAAGCCAGAGGAAACTCCCCCAGCCCTTCCTTACCTCTTATCTCATCTCCAACATGTATCTGGCTAATTCTAGTCAGTTAATCACTGATGTCACTCTCTGATTCAAGGCTTACCTTTATTGGAAACCCTGGAGTGTCCATGAGAAAAAATATTACACAACACCCTTCTTCAATTCCATCATCTGTTGGTCCAAACAGAAGTGTTACTAAATTCTGCAGTCTTGCATCTCAGTTGGTAGCTTTGATCACAGTGACACTGATTCTCTTGTAATCCCAAAGATAAGATTCAACCTTTGAAATAATGAATTAGTTTGTTGCTTAGTTTCCTCTTTCTGCCCAGTGTCAGTAATTACTATCAGAAGAAATATGCAATTTCTGAGAGGCTGACACATCCACCAGCTTAGCATCCTACTTGAAACCTAGCATTGTTATTTTTAATATGTGAACAATCTTTCAACCTGGTAGCAGAGTTTCTTTTCTTTCTTTCTTTCTTTCTTTCTTTTTTTTTTTTTTTTTTTTTTTTTTTTTTTTTTTTTTTTTTTTTTTTTTTTTTTTTTTTTTTTTTTTTTTTTTTTTTTTTTTTTTTTTTTTTTTTTTTTTTTTTTTTTTTTTTTTTTTTTTTTTTTTTTTTTTTTTTTTTTTTTTTTTTTTTTTTTTTTTTTTTT
>PVIH01026750.1:0-18190 GCA_004025045.1 Sigmodon hispidus | reverse complement strand
TAAGTCCTGGTCACACTGCCAGCAGCCCCACAAACATATTAAGCCGTATGACTCTCACTCACATTCAGAGGACCTAATTCAGTCCCAGGCAGGCTCCCCAGCTGTCAATCCAGAATCCATGAGCCCCACTAGCTTGAATCTGCTGTCTCTGTGGTTTTTCCCATCGTGATCTTGACCCCTTACTCCTATGATCTCTCCTCCCTCTCCTCAACTGCCCTCCAGGAGTTCAGCCCATGCTGGCTGATCTCTTGGTTATGGATCACTGCATCTGCTTCCATCAGTTACTGGATGTAGGTTCTGTGATGGCAATGAGAGTAGTCACTACTCTGATTACAGAATAAGGCCTGTTGAGGCACCATCTCCACTGTAGCTAGGAGTCTAGATGGAGTCATTCTTGTGAAATCCTGGGGATTCCCTCCACCAACTAAAATAGATATCTTTTTAAAAAGAGAAAAAAATTATATTAAGTAAAGATTATTGACGGTCTTATTGAAACTAATTCCAAAGTTCTCATATAATCTCCATTTTGAAAATTGTCCCAGAGATCCATTAATTGCCCTATTGTCATCCAGTTACCCATTTCAGGCATTCTCACTTTGGGTTTCCTAAGAGCAAGCCCTAGACCATAGTCTAGGAACAGTTGGCTCTCTATGGAGATAAATAACTCTCTGTCACAATATGTGCTATAGTAAATCTGTCAACTAATTCCAGGAAAACATGCTTTTCTGAAGGACTCTCTTTCAGACTCGGGCAAAATAAAGGAGACTGCAAATACATGACTGTCTCTTTAGTAAGAATCTTCTCATAACAGACCCAATGTCCTGACACTAAGCCAGGAGCAGGAAAGAGTGTCCTAGAATACTCTTGCTGTGCAGTTTTTGCTCACAATACAGGCAGACTATATACAATCCTTAGAGGTCTCTCTTTCAATAAACCTGCCTAAGCTCAGTATCCCACTATCCAAGGGTTAGAGAAGGAGTCTAAGAATAAAGTAGAATGTAAGAGCCTACAGTACCAGTTCATTATCATCATCTATCTTCAAAATGGTTGAGCTGTAATACTGGCAGATCTGTTTACATTCATTCCAGGTTTTTTCGTTCTTGATTAAATAATAACATTTGATACCACAGCAGAACAAGTGTCGTTCAACACTTTTGCCTACAACAGAGAAGGGAATGATAAAAAAAAATTTAGTATTCCCTTATTAAAGCACTAATTTAGTTAAACACCTATAACTAAGTAAAATTTTAAGCCTCTAAAAAATGAAATTCTATCATGTTGAGAGACTCCTTTACACCCATGTTCTATTCAATGTTTTTTATAACAGTAGATATATAAGAAAGAGTTTCTTTGCCCAGTATGGATAAACTAGTAGGGAAAAATGTAACATGTGCACACAAAGAAATACTATTTATCCTTTCAAGTGAATTAAATTGACTAGGCATGATGGCTTATGCCTATAATCTGAGCACTACACAGAGTGAGACAGGAAGATCACCACCAGTTTGAGGCCAGTCTAGGCTAAGGATTCACTTCCATGCCATCCCTGGCTATAAAGTAGACTCTATAACAGTGTAGGCTAATTAATGAAGCCATGTCTCACATCTCAACACCCCAATAGAGTGATGCTGAACTGAGTGACAAACAAGGTTGAACTTGAGGATAATAGGCAAAGCGAAACTAGCCAGGTCCAGAACTTTACTTTATGATGCAAATCAAACAAGGGTTCCAACACAGCCCAACTCTAAGAAGTAGAGGTTTGTGAGATACCAGAGCTAGAATATGGAGAACAAACACTTGCTGCTCAGAGGCAGTTATAAGAATGACAGAATTCTAGACCTGCAGTGATGCATGGTGCTTGACATTAATTTACACATACTATGTACTTAAGGGTATGCTGTGGTCTGTGTTAGATGCTGTTACCTTAAGAGAAAAATGAGACACAAGAGTAAATTTTCAAGGTGTTAGTCTCTTCTCTTTGATCATGTTTATGTCTTCAAATGTATGCCCACATGCCCAAATATGTCAAGTTCAATACATTAAGATTTGTGCAGATTGTGTAGCAAGAACACCTCAATATGTTTCGTTTTTTTAGTGAGGATCTGGGAATGTCCATGCTCTATTAACCAACTTTATTTCCAACCTTTGCTTTCCTGGAAAGAGATATCATTGTGTAGCTCAGGATAGCCAGGATTTTGCTAAGCTATCCAAATTGTCCTCAAATTTATAATCATTCTTTCCTAGACTCCTAAGGACAAGGACTAAGCAATATACTACCATTTATAGAAAATAACATTATTTTAAAATAATAGCATATAATAATGTATGAGTCAGTGATGTAGGATGTCTTTCTGTATGCTTGAGTGTGCTTTATTAACACTGTTTTGACTTATGGCAAGGTTGCTTAGAGACAAACATGCAATCCACGCATAGATAAAAAAAAAAAAAAAAAGAAAGGAGGGCAGAGTCTCAGAAATGCTGGGGGTGGTCACCCAGAGAGCAAGACATAATGAAACACAGGTAAATACATAAGCCACATGGCAATACAATAGATTAATAAGAACGGGTTGAATAAAGTTGAATGAGGTAGTTGGTAATGAGCGTGAGCCATAGGCCAAAGATTTTGTATTTAATAAAAGCCTCTGAATAATTATTTTAGAAGTGGCTCCAGGACTTTGGGTCCAACCTGGACAAAACAGGGCCAGAAACATCTAACTATAGGTCTGGAAGATTTAAAAAATTCTTGGCACTATTTTTTAATCACATATTTATAATGTAGCAGTTTTATAGATACTCTTAATCATTGTTAATAATTGTTGTCAACCCCAATCATGGTACAATAACATGATATAAAAAAGTTCTTTGTGAACTCTAAATTTTGAAAAAAATAATGAGTGAATACTGTGTCAATTAAAGTAAACCAATCACAGTGAAAGATAAGTAAAGTTCCTTGTACTGCTTCATATTCTCAACTTTCTGGCCTCATTCACCATGTCAATAACATAGTTTCACAAGTGTGGACACAGTTTTAAATGTCAAAAAAAGTACTGTACAAAGCCTTACCATGGTAATAAACAGACCAGTCCTCTCATACCAGGGCAGAAAAAAACATATACAGAGAGAATTATTTATATGCCTCCATACAAATGCTCTAAGTCCATTTCAGCCCAAGAACTTGGTAAATTTACTCTTACTGGAAATTTCCATGTTCTGTAAGCAACAAAGCTGGAGACTCAAATTTGCCCACAGACCAAAAGAACCAGAATTGTCAGCTGTGCTGACTTAAAATTCCATCTGCTTGGAGCAGTAGAAGCCAGAGTTATAGAAGTTATAAGATTCTCCTCATTCAAAAAGAGATTTATAGGGTTATAGGCCCTTCTATGAGATAAAGAAACCCCAAACCATTAACCCACAAAGCACCAGCAGTGTAAGCTTCTAATTGAACTTTTAATCTTCTGGAGAACAAACAATCAGAAGAATGAAATTTTTATTCAAGATCCCCTTCATACCTGTACGCAATTTGCAATCTAAAACTTCAATTTCCAGGTAGCATCTGTTCAGTGTTCTGTTGAGGGAGTCCAGGTCATCTTTGAGGGCTTTGCACTCTACAGTCTTATTTCTCAGCATTTCTTCCCTTAAGTAGCTGTCATTTTGCGTGGTGCTGTACTTTAGTTGGAGATTACTTAGATTTTTCTGCAATTCATGTTTTTCTTGACTATACTGAAAAACTAAAATTAGTAGCCGATATAACACCAAAATTGCTCATAAGGAGTAAATATTGAAATTAAAGACAACAGAAAAAGCCTATATTAACAACCAACATATATCATTACTTTAACTAATGCTTTAACATTTAGAAATTAATGTGTCATCTCACTATAGGAATAAAAACATATCTTTCTTTTCCTGGGTAACTTTAATGTAACATAAGTAATACAGCTGAATAAAATTATGGCAGATGTATCACAATTTTCAATTATTTAATATTTCACTTCACTAAACTTTCAAAAAATAACTAAGTAAAATATTCAGTGAATAGTTAACAAAGCATAAACTTGAACTAGGAAGCAATAACAAAATGACACAGTTATCATTGGATCAGAGGAATTACACACAGAAGAATAGACAATAATATTCACATATGAAACTGTGCTGAAGACCAGCCAATCAGTGTTTTTTTTCCCTATGGATGTGATAACATCAAATAAAAGGGAAAATTAAAGCTCCAGAGCTTCTGACTTTTGTATAGAATTTTAGTTGTCTTAAATAATTAGTCCCTTGATATAAGCTAGTAAAAAAAATCCACAAAATAAGGTAATTTATTTTTATAGCTATTTCTTATAGAATTTCTATGAGATTCATAATCACCTGAGCTGATAGAATAATAGCAGAGTAAATATGATCAAGAGTACAGAATAATAAGGCACCGCAATGCAGCCCAGAATCACTGTAATGTTAGAGGAGGCCCAGAGAAAAACAAAAAATTTACAAATTCCAGGGTACTAGGGATGTTACTTGGTGACATACAACATAATTAACAAAGTATAATATTTCTGGCATAATTAATGTCTATTTGTATTACCTAGGCAAATGATATATTTGAACTACTCACTGTTTATCAGCCACACTGAGACTGCCACCATCAGAAGTAAGCAAAGGATTCCAAGAGCCACTGCAACAAGATTGTATATTATTAAACACTTTTTAAAACATCAAAATCAGCACCAGGACCATCCCATGATTCACCCCTAGCTGCAACCTGTGGCATCATATGAAACAAAGAGATGATAAAACTAATGTTTTAAGTAAAATTCCAGAATGCAAGTTAACTCCTATACATAAGGTTTAGGGAACAGCTAGAGGAAAGGATAAAAAGACTGTAAAATACAGAGACTCAGGGCATCTTCTACAAGACAAGGAAGCTGCACCCAGGCATTTTCGAGAATATCATATCCTATGCAAGATATTCCCAACCACAACACCAGAGGACATGTTAATATGAACAGGGGGAATCTCCATAGGACTCCACTCCTAGATGAATAACTGCAGGCAATTGTTGACAGCTGAGAAAGAAAATAAATCTCATAGGAGCGAGCCCATAAGCGTACTTATAATACCAAGTGGTCAACTATAAAATATATTCATGTGAACAAAGCTAAATGGAATCACAGAATGCATATAATACATACTGACCAGCATGTAACTAATAATTAAATAGAAAATAAAGAGTGTAGACTATATGTTAAAGTAAGAGGTTTAGGGGGTAAAGAAGGAAAGGGAAACAGAATATAATAATAATGGATTAGATGGATGAGCAGTAAATATATGCATATACAAAAGTTACAATGAATCTCATTTTATATAGTTAACAAATCCTAATAAAATGTAAAACTAAAACTTTGCCTTTAAGATCGCTGGATGGCGTACACTGTCTGTTAATAGCCTATGTATGGAAGCAGTTCTTTAGGACTTCAGAAAACTTTGCCCATTCTGCCTTGGACTCTCAGCCTGCATGACTCAGTCCCAGAGGAGGCTGGAATGACAAGCTTGAGCTGGTTCAACCAGGTGCACACAGTTTCAAACGTTTATCTTACTGAAGGCATAAGCAAGATGCAGGTAGGAAACATCATACTGTGTGCAGCCCACCAAGAGATCTCAGCTCAGCAGGAAGAGAAAGGGAAAATCAACCAATGTGCTGAGAAACTGGTAGCCAATATGAAAATTTTGAACTTTGTAAGGGTCCATCCTTAGAGAGTTCCTAGAAGTCAACTCTTTTTTTATCCATAAATTCTATTTTCTTCAGGAAAATAAGATATTTATCCTTGTGCATTTAGGTTTGGCGTTCTAGAGTCCCGCATCTCAATATCACCACATTAGTGTAGCAAAAGAGTTCAGCATAGAGTTTAAATGTGACAATATTTAAATGGCAAGAGAAATAGAGAGTAAAGAATAAAGACCTCATTGTCTGACCTGTCTGTTGTTGCTGATGACGAGAATTAAAGTTAGATGAAGCACTTGGAATATTGTATTTCTAAGAGCTTTTTTAAGACATATTTTTTATTTCCTTAAGATTGTATTCTTTTAGAAAATTCAGTGTTTCTTCAGAATCTAGTCTCTTCTATCTAAAGGCTTCACACTTTTAACCACATTTTGATAAAAATAACTGAAACTTGATGGCTTCTTAAACTGACAAAAATGTATTCAAGGCAGGAAAAGTTTCTCATAACTGTAATCTCAAAATTAAGAGGACTGAGCTAAAAGAATCAAGAACTCTGAACAACCCTTTGCTACATAGCACAGTCAAGACTGGTCCAAGCTATTTGAGAAACTGATTCAAAAACAAAGCAAAACAAACAAAAAACCCAAAACAAAGAACTAAGCCACATTGGGACCTCTGGACCACCTGCCCTTGCTGGGGAGGAGATAAAGTGATGTGGAGAAGAGAGAGTGACTAGTAGGGGCAGGAGAGGGAAGGGAACTTGAACAAGGGTAACATGGATTAAAAATATGACTTTATTCATGATAAAAAGCAAAAAAAAAAAAATGTGATCCTAATTTAATTATAAATCAAACTGGTCTTAGAGTAAGTAGCTTTCTCCTTCTCCAAACCAAAACACATAAACAAAAAAAAATTTTTTTAATTCTGTTTCATATCAAAAAAGCCACCTACTATGAGATGAAAGACAGCCAAAATAAAGATCGATGTTATTATAAAAAAAAGAAATTGTATTGCCAGAGATAATCAATATGAATAACTTTCTCTGTGTGTTTGTGGATATTTTACTGGAAACAACCATGTATATGTATCATTTGTTTCTTTTTTCTGTTTTAACTTAAAAGTAGAAGATTACACGTTATTTAAATTTTCTTCCTGTGTCAAGGTACTATGGCTTTATTTCCACTATATTTAACTATCTCAAATGTATTATACACCAGGAAGCAAACACAGAATCTTTCACATGAAAGGCAAGTGCTCTACCACTGAGCTGCACCCAAAGTTCTGTCTCAAAGCTGTAATATCTTCATTGTATCTCATTTATGATTAAATCAGGGTTCATTTAAATAATTTTGAAGACCACTTAAATTAATTCATTTTCTATTTATGTATTTACAAATAATATTTAAATGAGAATTTTCCAAGACATATCTGGATACTTATCTAGTTTCTTCTTTGTGTTAAGTCTCTTAAAAAAAATAAATATCTTTAAAGAAAACTGTCAAGATAATTTAATAATTCTGCAACAAAATAACACCCTAAGCAGGATGTCTACGTGTACAATTCACTGACCATGAACACATACTGTGCCAAAGTTCTTATTTTCAGCAAAAAAATGCAAAATGGTATAATTTATTTTTTTCCTTTAACAAGAAAACTCAGCTAAATAATGAAAAATACTGTCATATTCAATGCACTGAGCAGTAATTAATATTTTCTTTGCATATCTATCAATCATATTTTAAAATTCTTTGTACCTTTGTCAGCCCTACTTGATACCTGTTCAAAAATAACAACAAAGACAAACTAAATTGCCCCTATGATGTTCTTTACTTATAAATACTGATTTGTGCATATCCAAGAATATAGAAAATCTCTACTCAATTGACTAATTCCATAAATAAAAAATATTATTCTTCTTTAAAAAAAGAACAAACAACAAAAATCACAAAGCAAAACAAAAAGCAAAGAAATATTAATTTGTCTAGTCTCTAAGATTACTTTTAGAAAAGTATTGAAGTCTTTATTTCTTCCTGTCACAATCGCCTATTGCCAGCTGACAATCAGCAGTAAGACTAGGACAATTTTCAATGTCCAGTGTATACAGTGCATAGGAGGAGAACACTCACCTTTGTGGCCAACCTCTTTGGGACCATGATTCTCATCAGGCATGATTGTATTCTGTGAATATGAAGCAGGCTCAAAAGCCCTTGAGTTTGCATAAGTTACCTCTTCCTCCTGATTGATCATCTTGGAAGGAAGCAATGAAGGTTTAAATTAAAAACTTGTAGTGTAATAATATCTAAGTAAAGAAAAAATAAAAATTTCTAAGTGTATAGCATTCTAGAATTTGATGCAAGGGTAAGATAGAATATAATTAACTCCTTTAGGGATCTAAATTCTGTAAAAAATTGCTCAGTGGCTGATTTCTACAAGATATCAAAAAACACATTTTAACTAGTGGTCACATCAATGATTGCGGGGAAGTATGAGAAACCAGCTTGAATTACCAGATAAAGGATTGGATAGTGACATGGCTTTAAGAATGCTTGACAAAACTGGTGCCACCTAAGTAACTGACATAATTTAAAGCTATTATTAGCATGTCAATAAATTCAAACCTTTCTTAAAACCAAATCTCTTTGCTTTTAAATCTTTTTTAAACATTGTACTACACACATGATATAAAATGACCTTGTCTTCTTCTGACTATATTTACAAAGTGTATGTTAGAAACAATGACAAAGGATATGTAAGGAATACTTCGTAAAATTAAATTGTATATACCAGATTTGATAATAAAAGTCTCCTGAGTAAAATCTAAAACATGTGTGTTCATAATAACGAAGAGTTCCATGGACACAACATTCCAAAAAAGATATAATGTATAATGTTACTCAAGTACCCCATACAAAAATAAAATTTTTTGACATTGGTTCATGCCTTTTCTTCCAGCACTCGTGAGTCAGAGGCAAGAGGATGTCTAAAGCCAGAACATCTAGCTATCAAATTTTCAAATAACAATTATTATATAGAGGTTTTCTGTCTCAAAAAATAAAACAATAAAAATTTGTTAGTAGTTATCATAATTACTCATACACATTCTTAGGATACCAATCAATATACAAATTATCAAATCATAAGTATTTATAATATACATCAATTCTGTTGAACAGTATTTGAAGAGGCAACCAATAAACAGATAGTACTAAAAAGTTGTTGATGAACACAGTTTATTTTTAGTAAGTCTAACACATTTAATTGATGATATTTTCTAAACTTATTTACAGTTTCCCTAATTCTCTAAAAATAAAATGTATTCCTATTATAAAATTCTACATAGTGCATAAGAACCTATCTAAATCACTAGAACTAATTACAAAATAATTAATCTTACAGATCACCATTTTAGATCACACACAACAAAACACAACAAAAACAGCACAATAGGACAAAATACCTTTCTTGAATCTTAACTCAAATGTTCACTGGCTGACTTAATACAGTTCTAATATCATGAATTGTCCTACCTATGTCACTGTCATGCAGGCCATTTGTAACTGAATAGTATTTCTTTAGAATAAATATAATTCTGTGATAGAGATACCTGAAGGAATCAAAGTAGCTGTTACCTATACCCCAGCCAGATGGTGATGCAGGAGGAGGGAACTGAGGATGAGAAACAAGTTGTCCTTTTCAGTTCTGTAACCCACAGAGACACAAAAGTGAAAACAGAAGACTGTTCTTTCTGCATAATACATCAGCTCTTAAAATTCTGTGAAAAGAGGAAATTGTGTGTTGAGAGGTGATACTGGAAGACAGAAAACTTGAGCTATGCTTTTCTGCATTTGAATTGATCCCTGCTTTATATGAAGCAGAATCATGGTCATGATCACTATTTGATAACTGAAAGAATTAAAGAAAATACATTTTGAGAAAATACTGCCAATATCTTCAGCTAAAATGTAATATAATTAAAAGAAGCCTTTTGTTAGAAGTGATGGCTGAAACAGATATATATAAATATGAAGGTATATAGAATAAATCAAATCACTAAATTTTTCAGTTCCAAATTCTAAACATTTTCAGGAATTTTGTCTTACATTAATATTTCTGAGGAAAGATTACTTTTTGTTTTTGAATTTTGCTTATTCAAAGTAAATGTATATTAGGAATGCTGTAAAACCCTCATATTCCCATTGTGATTTTCTTGGTGTATACTGAAATGTTTTTAAATCCACACAAAATATTTACAATGAAAGTTCATATCTTTTCACATTAGGTAGTTTCATTGCTGTCATTTTATTGTGGCTGAGCAATCAAGTCCAAAGTCTTGTGCATGTCCTACAAAAGATGGCCCATGAGTTACATGCTTATCTTTTAAGGATTAGTTTCTTTGATTGATTGGTTGGTTGACTGGTTTGGTTATTTTAGCTTTGTTTCAGACACGATCATGTTGTATAACTAATAATTATCTCAAACTCAGTATTATCCTAGGGTGGATTCAAACTCACTCTTCTCCTGCTTCTTCCTCCCCAGTCTTGAGTTATAGATATACATTACTAGAGAAGTTTACAGTGAATGTGTGTGTGTGTGTGTGGTGTGGTGTGGTGGGTGTGTGTGTGTGTGTGTGTGTGGTGTGGGGTGTGTGTGTGTGTATGTGTGTGTGAGAGAGAGAGAGAGATGTGTGAAGTGTATGGTGCGTATGAAGGCTTCAATATTGCTCATGTAAACTAAAACTTACATGCAACAAGGCATGACAGCAGACTACTAAAATACAAAAAAGCAGGGACAGGAGAATACTCAAAAGTGTAAGGATAGCTTGGTCTACTGCATGTTTATCTCCAGGACACCAGGAGATATTAAGTGACACCTTGACTGTAAAACACCCCTCTGTGTGTATGTGTGTGTATGTATATATACATATATATATATTTAATAAAACGTAAATATTGGGGAGAGAGCACACAGTTAAATTTAGACAAACAACTTAAAAAATTTAAAACTTTAAATATAAAGATAAATAGCTGAGTCAGTCACAAAAAAAAAAAAGCTGAAAGTAGTGACCTACAACCCTTTTCCCACAACTACAGACTTAACTTCTGTTTACAAACAAGTTATACAAACAAAACTTCTGTTTCTATAAGTTCAAGGCTATATGCCTTTAATCCTAACCTAGATGGGATAGGGTACATAAAGGCTTATAGAAACCCAGAGCAAACAGAAGAAACTGGCAGAAGTGAACAGGAACGATGCTGAAGAAGTTGCAAGACAGCTGGGTGAGAATTGACTGTGGTGCTTCCTCTCTCTGATATTTCAGCCTTCCCCTGATATTTGGCTCTGAGTTTCATTCATAATGCTACACCCCTCTGCTATGACATCAGGTATCATAAGGAAAGTTCATCCATTCTGTTCATTGTTGTACACATGCCTATAGACACTATCCCCCCTACACTTTGTTCTTTGAGTTAGTAAATGATAGGCCTCACCACAATAATGACAACTTACCTTGAGATTTCAAACCTTATAATGTCTGAAAACAAACTAGCCTGTTTTCATTAATAATCACTCAGCCTATGGCTCTTTGATACCAACTGAAATGAACCAAGATACAGATTGATATAGGCTATCTCACCATGTCACTGGGAATAATGGTTAATGTCCTGAACTAAACAGGAACAAGCAGAAACAAGACTTTAACACACAGATATTATCCAGAACAGATTTGTCCCTCACCAAGAGGAATTATCTTTACTAGGTAGATTGGGGTGAGGATATCCATCAATTGTAGCTGATGCCACTTTTCTTTTCTTTTTTGCTGAATATCGTCTTTTATATTATGAATAAAGTTGTATTTTTTATCCATGTATCCCCTTGTTCTGACTCTTTTCCCCGCTTCCGTCCCTCCCAGTCACTCACTCTTCTCCCCATGATTTTATCTCCTCCCCAGCAATGGCAGGAAGTCCCAAGGTCCCAAGGTGGCTTAATTCAGCATCAACTGCAGGCAGATCCTCTTTCCTCATCCCAATATCAAGCCTGGATCAGGTGTTCCTCTGGAATGAATGGGTTCCAAGGTACGGTTCTGAAGTGTTTCAGATACCAATCTGTAAATTGGTTGTGGTTTGCAGCTTGGGTGTTCTTGTTTTTTCACTAATGAGTGCTTATCTCTCTGGGCTTGAGATACCTCGCTCAGGGGAATACTCTTCAATTTTACCCATTTGCCTGTGAATTTTAGGATATCATTTTATCTTACTGCTGAGTAGTACTCCATTGTGCAGATGTACCACACAGTTTGTTAATCCATTCTTAAGTTGAAGGGCATCTAGATATTTTCCAGGTTCTTGCTATTACGAATAATGCCACTATAAAAGTAGTTGAGCTAATGCTTTTGGGGTGCAAATGTGCATCTTTAGGGTATATACCCAGTAGTGATATTGCTGGATCTTTGGGGAGATTGATTCCCATTTTTCTGAGGAACTGCCATACTGCATTCCAGAATGGCTGAAAAGCTTACACTCCCACCAACAATGGAGGAGTGTTTCCAATGCTCTGCAACCTCTCCAGCACAGGCTGTCACTTGAGTCTTTTTAAAAATTTCCAGATAAAATTGAGTATTGCTCTTTCAATATCTATAAAACATTGTGTTGGCATTTTGATGGGAAGTATGTTGAACCTGTAGATTGCTTCTGGTAGAATTGCCATTTTTACTATGCTGATCCTACCTGTCCAGGAACATGAGAAATCTTTCTATTTTCTGATATCCTCTTCAATTTCTTTCTTCAGTGATTTAACGTTTTTGTCAAATAGATATGTTACTTCTTTGGTTATCATTACTCCAAGGTATTTAATGCTATTTGCAGCTATTATAAAAGGTGATGTGTCTCTTATTTCTTTTTCAGCCCCTTTATCTTTGGAATATAGGAGGGCTACTGATTTCTTTGAGTTAATCTTGTATCCTGCTAAAATACTGAAGATGTTTATCAGCTATAGTAGTTCCCTGCAAAAATTTTGTGGGTCACTTATGTATACAATCATATCCTCTGCAAATAGAGATAGTTTCACTTCTTCTTTTCCAATTTGCATCCCCTTAATCTCCTTTTGTTCTCTTAATGCTTTAGCTTAAACTTCGAGAACTATGTTGAATAGATAAGGGGAGAGAGGACATCTTTATCTAGTTCCTGATTTTAGTGGGATTACTTTGAGTTTTTCTCCATTAAGTTTGATGTTGGCTGTCGGGTTTCTGTAAATCGCTTTTATATTATTTAGATATTTTCCCTGTATTCCTGCTGTCTCCAGGACTGTTATCATAAGGAGTGTTGGGTTTTCTCCAAGCCTTTTTCAGTCTAGGGATATAATCATGAAGTTTTTCTCATTCAGTTTGTTTATATGACGGATGACATTTGCGGTTTTTCCTATGTTGAACCATCCTTGCATTTCTGGGATGAAGCCTACTTGATCATAGTGGATGACATTTTTTATATGTTTTTTTTTATTTTGTATTTATCAAGAAAAACAGTAAATTGAATTTAAAATGCTGATAAGTTAACAATAACTATAAAGAAAATAAAAATCATGAGCATGATTTATCAAGGGTGATAATGCAAATAATTTGCTACACATAAAATTACTTTGTGTTGAGCTTTTCCTCTGGATTTTTTTTTCCTATCCCTGTATATCCCATTCAAGATCCCTTCCCCCTCCCGCCACAACAGGTCATTTTTTCTTCTCCACAACTCCCCATCCCCTCCCTGGGAAGGCTGCAGACAGTCCTATGGTCCCACTGACCCAATAATGCTTAGTTCAGGCAAATCCAGTTTTGTCCCGCTTCCCTCAAGAGTGAGTCAGGTGTTCCTATAGGTGGAGTGGGATCCGTCCAGGGTGTTTCTGACCCCAAGCTGTTTAGTGGTTGTGGTTTGCAGCTTCGGCATGCTTGGCTTTTTTCTTGTTTCTTTGTTTAGAGACCACTAATGAGTGAGTACATCCCCTGCATATCTTTCTGAGTTTGTGATACCTCGGACAGGAGGATATTCTCCAAATCCATCCATTTGCCTGAAAATTTTAGGATATCATTTTTTCTTACTGCTGAGTAGTATTCCATTGTGTAGATGTACCACAGTTTGTTAATCCATTCTTCAGTTGAGGGACATCTAGGTTGTTTCCAGGTTCTTTCTATTACAAATAATGCTGCTATGAACATAGTTGAGCTAATACCTTTGGAGTGTGACTGTGCATCTATAGGGTATACACCCAGAAGTGGTATTGTTGTGGAGATTGATTCTCAATTTTCTGAGAAACAACCATATTGCATTCCAAAGTGGCTGAACAAGTTTACACTCCCACCAGCAATGGAGTAGTGTTCCCCTTGATCTGCATCCTCTCCAACATAGGCTGTCATCTGTGTCTTTTATCTTAGCCAGTCTAACAGGTGTTAGGTGGTATCTCAAAGTTGTTTTGATTTACATTTCTCTGATGGCTAAAGATGATGAGCACTTTTTCAGGTGCCTTTCAGACATTCCTAATTCTTGCATTTCTGGGATGAAGCCTACTTGATCATGGTGGATGACATTTTTTATATGTTATTGTGTATGCTTTGCTAGAATTTTTGAGAATTTTAGCATTAATATTCATGAGGGAAATTAATCTATAATTCTCCTTCTTTGTTGTGTCTTTGAGTGGCTTGAGTATTAGGATGATTGTGGTCTCATATAAAGATTGGGAGGCTATGATCCTCAGGAGGAAACTGAGCAAGTACAAAGCACATGCATATTTTTGAGTGAGTTGATCTTTTCCTTTCTCTCACTGTCTGTGAAAATGCTCAAATTTTTACCTTTCTGTCTGTGACAGCAGAATGGACAACAGATATGGTGCAAACTGTGTCCCTGACCAACAAAGACAATAGAGTGAATAGAAGCTAAATACAGAGTGGACACAGAATCCTACCAATAACTGGGATGTCAAATCAAGAATTAGTAGCAAATTCTATCTTGTTTGTTTGAAAGCTTTGGGGTTCTGATAAAGTCTTCAAATGAAACCAATACCATTGGAAGATAGAGTATCTTCATAAGTGATTGATCCTGACACTGAGGTTCTTTGAGCAAACTGCAATGAAAAAATTGGAAGTATGGAACTGCATCCAATCAGCTAATTAAACAGAAAGGTGAGAAAATAAAATGTTTTTCATTTCCTTTAATCTTTTCTTCTAATTATACTTTGTTTAAAATCAAATACAGATAAACACAAGTATATATTTCAATATATAGTAATATTTTGGCTCTTTGCTGCTTGAGTTGCTTTTATGTGGGAAACTACATAATGTGCTCACTTACCTCTGGTGAGACAGCTACCCTGAAGCTGTATGTAATTTCATGTATTCACCTTCAACCCTCTGGTCATACCCTCAGCTCTAAGCAGTGGCTTTATCATTTCCCATCTGCAAGCTGCTCTTTCTGTACAAGCTGAGGAGGTTATCTGAAATAGCTAATGGCCCACAGAGAAACAAAATTATCAAGCATAAAACTCTTCAAACCAAAAAAAGACATGCCTATGGAGATACAAAGTTAAATAACACCAAATAGACTAGTCACTACAAAAAATGTTTGCAGGTCACATAATACTCAAAACATTAAACAGACAGAATAAATAAAAATATTGAAAGTTACAAAGGAAGAAGACCAAGTAACTTATAAAGGCAGATCCATCAGAACGATACATGACTTCTCAATGGAGACTATGAAAGGTAGAAAGTCCTGGACAGATGTTATCTAGACAATAAGAGAACACAGATGGCAGCTCAGACTACTATACCCAGGACAACTAGCAATCACTATAGATGGAGTAAATAAGATATTCCATGAAAAAAAAACAGATTTAAATAATACCTGCCCACAAATCCAGGTCTATGAAAAGCACTAGAAAGAAATTCCAACATAAGGAAGTTAGACACACCCATGAAAGCAAGAGCAATACTTAAACTCGCAGAAGAAAATTTCAAAGGTAAACACACATACATATGTGTGGGTATGAGCATGCATATACAACCATGAAATAACAGAAATTAACAATTGCTGATAATTAATATTTCTTAGTATCAATAGATCCAATTCCCCTAAATAGGGCACAGGCTTGAAGAAGGGATGCAAAGACAAGATCCATCCTTATGCTGCCTACAGAAAACATACCTCAACTACAAAGACAGACACTACCTCAGAGTGAAGGGTTAGAAAAAGACTTTTCAATCAAGTGCACTTAAGAAACAAGTTAGTGTATTTATCCTAATATCTGACAAAATAGAATTCAAACTAAAATCAATTAAAAAGATTTAGAAAATTATTAGATATTCATGTCAGAAAAATCTCTCAAAATGAAATCCCAATTCTGAACATTTATGCCACAAATACAAGGCCACCCACATATGAAAAAGAAGCATTACTATGCCTTAATTGCTCATTGACCCTTATACACTAATAGTGAACAACCTCAGCACCAAATTCTCACCAATGGATAGATCTACGAGACAGAAACTTAACAGAAACATAAGGTATCTATCTGAAGTTATGACCAAAATGGATTTAATATATATATATACTTATATATGTACATATACAGAACTTTCCACCCAAACACAAAAAATATAACTTCCCATGAAGCCTTCTCTAAAATTGACTACATACTCAGTTAAAGAAACAATAAATAAACACAAAAACCTTGGGAATAACCCCTTGTATCCAACCAGACCACTTTGGCCTAATGTTAGAGTTCAACAACACAGACTACATAATGCCTACACACTCACAGATACTGAACAGCTAGCAATTGAAACCACCTCTGGGTTAAGAAAGAAAAAGAGAAAGAAATTAAACACTTTCTAGAATTCAATTAAAATAAATACGGAACATACTGACACTTATGTTGTCATAAGCGCTAAGAAAAAGATAATTGCATTAAGGGCCTACATAAAGAATTTGGAGAAATCTCACACAAGTGAGTTAACAGTGCAACTTATAATTTTATAACAAAAAGATGAAAACTCACCCAAAATGAGAAGGTAGGAAATAATCAAATTCAGATCCAAAATTAATAAAATTGAAACAAAGACAGCAACACAAAGGATCAATGTAAAAAGAAGTTGATTCTTTGAGAAAATCAACAATATAGACAAACCATTATTCAAACTAACCAAAAGTCAGAAAAAGAATATTCAAGTTAACAAAATCAGAAGTGAAAGACTGACTTAAGAACAGACATTGATGAAATCCTGGTAATTATTAAGTCACATGTCAAAAACCTATCCTCTACAAAATTGGAAAACCTTTAAGATGCTTCAGATCCTAAACTGTTCAGTGATTGTGATTTGCAGCATGGGTGATCTTTGCTTTTTGTTTAAAGTCCATTATTGAGTGAGTACATCTCCTGCTTATCTTTCTGAGTTTGAGGTACCTCACCCAGGAGGATATTCTCCAATTTTATTCATTTGCCTGCAAATTTTAGGATATTATTTTTTTTTTACTGCTGAGTAGTACTCCATTGCGTAGATGTACCACAGTTTTTTAATTCATTCTCCAGTTGAGGGGCATCTAGGTTGTTTCCAGGTTCTTACTATTATGAATGATGCTGCTAGGAATATAGTTGAGCTAATGCCTTTGGGGTGCAAATGTGCATGTTTAGGGTGTATGCCTAATAGTGGTATTGCTGAATCCTTGGAGAGATTGATCCCCAGTTTTCTGAGAAAGTGCCATATTCCATTCCAGAGTGGTTGATCAAGCTTACATTCCTACCAACAGTACAGGAGTGTTCCCATTGCTCTGCATCCTCACCAGCATAGGCTGTCATCTGTGTTTTTAATCTGAGCCAATATGACAGGTGTAAGGTGGTATCTCAAAGTTGTTTTGATTTGCATTTCTGTGATTAAAGGTACTTTATCAAGTGCCTTTCACCCATTGGTAATTCTTTTGCTGAGAATTCCCATTTTAGTTCTGAACTCTATAAATGTACTTATTTAGCTGCAGGCAATATCAGATACATCCATCTGCTGCTGTAGCATGAATTCGGTTATTTATTGGTTATTAGCTTTGGGCTCTAGTTTTTTGAGTTTTCTTTTTTTTTTTTTTTTTTTTTTCATCACACATTAGATTTATTTCCAAAATAATGAAGCTTCTCAGTCAATACAGAAAATAATGCTCTTTTAGTTTTTTAAACAAATGTTTTTGCTTTTTAATTTTATGTGAATTGGTGTTTTTTTTCCTTCTTTATTTTGTATTTATGAAAAAAAACACAGTAAAAAAAAGAATTTAAAATGTGGAAGGGTTAACAATAACTATACAGAGGATAAGAATCATAAGCATGGCTTATCAAGGGTGGAAATACAAATAAGATTGCTACACCTATATTTTCTTTGTGTTCATCTTTCCCTCTGAATTTTTTTTTCCATCCCTGTATGTCCTTATTCAAGGTCTTTTCCCCCTCCCAACACATCTG
>PVIH01026749.1:0-18191 GCA_004025045.1 Sigmodon hispidus | reverse complement strand
TATTTTGCAGCTCTTAAAATTTTTTCTTTGTTCTGTATCTTTTGTGGCTTGAATATTATGTGGCAATTGGACTTTTTTGGGGTCAAATCTATTTGATGTCTTTTAAGTTTTTGTATATTTATAGGCATTTCCTTTTTTGGTTGGGAACATTTTCTCCAATGATTTTATTGAATACATAATCTGTGCCTTTGAGCTGGAATTATTCTCCACCTTCCATTTCTATTATTCTCAGTTTAGATCTTTTCATGGTGTCCCAAATTTGCTGTACATTTTGTATTATGGCTTTTAGTTTTAGTGTTTTCTTTTACTAATGTACCTTTTTCCACTATTGAGTCTTCTACTCCAGAGATTCACTCTTTCATCTCTTAGATTCTGTTGATTATGCTTGTATCTGTAGTTCTAGCTCTTTTCTTCAGATTTTCTCTTTCTACCTTTGGTTCATTTTGTGCCCTTTTATTGTGTATATTTCAATTTTTCGTTCCTGGAATGTTTCTTTCATATTTTGGGTTTTCTTTCAAGAATTTCTTTATGTCTTCCAAATTTTTGTTTGTATTTTCTTCTACTTATTTAAGAGAATGTTTCGTTTCCTCTTTTAAGGCTCCTATAATCTTCATAAAGGTTGTTGTTTCCTTCTGTTTCCTCTTCATTGCTCTGATCATGTCTTGGTGTTGTAGAACCATCAGTTTCTTCTGGTGTTGCCTTGTTTTCTTTATATTGTTGTATGTATTCATGTACTGGCATCTGCCCATGGCTTCAGTGTTTCATACTTAGTCAGCTCCTAGTCAGTTGTTGCTAGAGGTCTTGTGTGATTCTTCTCAGCTCAGAACAATGGATCTGCACAATCTCTGACTTTGCTCTAGATACATGTCTGACTTTCAAAGGTGTCATTTCATCTCTGATGACACAGTTCACCCTGGAGGTGTGGCCTCGCTGTGCAAGGTTCCTTTTTTTAGGTGTTGCTAGAGGAGGCCCCTTACAGCTAAAGCCTAGGGCCTGTCTGCTAGCAAGAGTCTGAGATCAGACCCTTGAGTGTGACCCCTGTATGGAGAGGCATTCTCTGTATGGGTGGCGCAGGAGCTGGAATCTGCTCACCTCTGATTCTACTCTGGACACAGGTGTGAGTTTCAAAGGTATACTTCTTTTTTCTAACACAATGCTAATTTGAATGTAATGAATTAAATTAATTTGATAAATTAATGATACCAGTAATGAGACCAAGTAACTAACATAGGCACCAAAGCTGAGTGAAACTGTGAAAAGTGTGTGGTTTCTGATAATGTATGATAAGACTGAGGATCTTGGTTTTTTTTAAGGCATCGGAAGAAATCTCTCCTTAAACAGAAATTTCAAAATGATTTTTAGTTGGTCATTTTCAGCAAGTTCATGTTTGCCACAATATTTTAAAATTGCGTTTGTCTTTTCCGGCGTGATGGCCTCAGTACGAGAACATGCCTCTCGCAAAGGAACTCCTTCACCCCCCTCCAGAATAGGAAAAAGAGGAAACACAAGAATAAACGCCTGGTTCAGAGCCCTAATTCCTACTTTATGGATGTGAAGTGCCCAGGATGCTATAAAATCACCACGGTCTTTAGTCACGCACAAATGGTAGTCTTGTGTGTTGGCTGCTCCACTGTCCTCTGTCAGTCTACAGGCAGAAAGCAAGGCTGACAGAAGGATGCTCTTTCAGGAGGAAGCAGCACTGACAAGAAGCACCTGATTCAAGATGAGTGTGAACCATCCCAATAAACACATTTTGGATTAAAAAAAAAAAAGAAAATTGTGTTTGTGATAGTGTTTCATGTTCTCTCTCACTCTTTTATTTTTTTTTTAGGCTTTACATCTAGGTATGCATCAAGTTCCCAATCTTCAGTTGGGATTACAGAAAAGAAGAAAGTAAAATGTGACCATTGCCTGGATAGCAGTGCTGGTGAGCATTAGAGACGAGAACAGTGGGAAAGTGGAGCCTTTTAGAGAGTAAGAGGGAGGTAAATAAAGAAGAAAGATGTAGGTAGGTAAAATAGCAATATGTGTGTTGGAAAGCCACAAGTCATCATACATGTATCTACTGACATTTTCCTTCTAAATAGAAAATAAAAATAGTGTTTGTCTTCGGAGCTGGGAGTTAGTTCCTGAAACCTGGGATGCAGTCTCACAAAAGTGATGGGACAGGAACTAAACTAGGAGAGATATAGGAACATTTATAATCCCAAGTAATGGTCATACTATTATGGGGTGTGGAAAGTGCATGCAGTAAGGGTCTCCTACTGTATCAATGTCTGTAATTCTGGATCCTAGGGATGTAAGATCTCATAAAAGAAGGAACATAAAAAGATTAATTGAGATAGTTTGCTGATTAAATAGAGAGATTATCATAAGTTATCACTGTGATTCAATGAGAAATATGAGTGAAAATAGATAGTTGCAAAATAGAGCATATTATGATTATACTACAAGAGACTGATTCATCTCATTTTCTGGATTTCTTTTGTGAATATTTTCCAGATCAACATAAATTTTATCCTGTTGGGATTAATATTATGTATTTATCACTATTGTTTTAGGTGTTAAGTATATAATGAAGTAATGCAAATCAAGGGTATTAGATTCCTAAGGCATGATGTCTATGTGCAATACTTTAGCATCAAATGTTAAAGAAACAGGTCAATCACTATCAAGTAGGTAGAATAGAATGATGATATACATGTACTGACCAATGAATCACAAGTTTGATGTATACTTTATTATTTTTCCAGGTATAAGAAATATGCTTCCTGTATAATGTTAAATGAATACACTTTACATTTTATGTCCTCATTAGTGAATATTATTAATTTCCAATCTTGTCTTGGAGTGCTAGCCAATATGTTTCTCCTTTTATTTTACACTTTCATAATGCTAGGTCACAGACCTAAACCCACAGACCTCATCTCATATCAACTGACTTTCATCCACATAGTGATGGTCCTCACTGGAGGGGATATTTGGCTTACAGATATATTTGAGTTACTGAACATGGATAATGACTTCAAATGTAAGACAACCTTTTACATAAGAAGACTGTTGAGAGGTCTCTCCATCTGCATCACCTGCCTCCTGAGTGTGTTCCAGGCTGTCACAATCAGTCCCAGTACCTCATTGTTGGCAAAATTTAAATATAAACTAAAAAAGTACACAATTTATGCTTTCTTATTTATTTGGTCTTTCAACTTGTCATTAAGTAGCAACCAGATCTTCTCTGTTGGTGCTTTTACAAACTTGAGTGAGACCAACCAGATGAAGGTCACTAAGTATTGCTCAATCTTCCCCATGAACTACATCATCTGGGGATTGATTTTAACAGTGACGACCTCCAGAGATATATTTCTTGTAGGAGTTATGCTGAGCACAAGTGTATACATGGTGATTATCTTGTGCAGACATCAGAGGCAATGCAAGCATCTTCACAACATCACCCACCCAAGAGCATCCCCTGAGAAAAGGGCCACCCAGGCCATCTTGGTGCTGGTGGTTTTCTTTGTGGTCATGTACTGGATGGACTTTATCATCTCATCCATTGAGGTCCTGTTATGGATGTATGACCCAGTCATCCTGACTGTTCAGAAGTTTGTGATGAATGTCTATCCCACAGTTACTCCATTGGTACAAATCAGTTCTGATATTAGAATAGTCAAAATGTTGAAAAACATTCAGCTGTTATGCCCCCAGATTTTTAAAAAAAGAAATTACTCATTGTGAATGAAAGGATTATTCATATCTATGAGTATTGTGTCATCATGTATGCATGTGTGAGTTCCTGGTGCCCACAGAGGTCAAAAGAGTTCATTGCCTCCCCTTCAACTGGACCTACAGATGGTTGTTAGGACATCTTCTTGTGCAGCTGCAATTATTTTTTTCCAAAATACAGATTCTTCTTTTACTATTTAAGAGTTAATGTAGCAAAGCAGGACTCTTCATGTATTTGAATAAATTTGTGGTATTACACATGGATGTTCTTGTGACATTTCTGCTCCCAAGTACTACAGCATCCCTTAAGTCATTGTCCACCATAAATCCAATTTCCACAGTAATCCTTACTCTCTCCTTTCTACTTTATGTCACAAATGTTCCCTTGAGACTGAGGGCACTTAAAGTAAGCTGCTTCTGATAGTGACTTTTTGATATTTTTCTTCTGAAAATATTTTACTCTACTCTCAGTCATCATGAATCTTTTCTTCTTTTTATTACTATAGTTTCTCTGTATCTATAAAATTTTTGTGAATTTTAATTTTTCTGTTTTACCATGTTACTTAATGTGTCTTACATGAAAAATCTACATGCCTGGGTATTTGTATTTCATAGATACTTACTAAAATATCATTGATAAATAAAAATGTTTATATATACATGATATACAGGGTTTTTTGTATATATGTGTATGCATGTTTGTGTGCACAGATGAAGAATGTGTGTGCCTGTGCATGTAGAGGCCAGGAGACAATCTTGGCTGTTGCTCTGCAGAAGCTATTCACCTTGTATTTTGAGAAAGCATTTCTTAGAGACCTGAGGTTTGCCATATAGGCCAAGATGATAGGCTCAGAAATTTCTTTTTCTCTGCCTCCTCAGCTCAGGGATTACAAGTGTGCATTACCATGTAACACTTAAAAATTTTCTTTTAGTAAAAATAGTTTTTCCTCTCCAGTATATCTCGATTAGAATTTCTCCTCATCTTCAAGTTCCAAAAAAGCTGATTTTAGGCAGTGAAGAAAACCAAAAGAACCAAAAGCTTGTGGAGATATAACTGAATCAGGGGGCCATATTACAGTCCCAGATAGCAGCAGAATTTGGTAGCTTCTACCATATTGTTCTGGCTTTAGAGTGAAGTTCAGAAGAAAGAGGTTATAAAATCTCCTTCTGTGACTAAGGAAAGCTACTGAGGCCAGGCTCATGACAGGGATGTCACTCCATGGACACCTAGAGAGGCCATTGTGTGGAGCTGTGAAAGTGAATCCTGCATTGCCTCCAAGATGCCAAAATATTAGAGATGGCAGAGTCATGAGAATCATTAGACTTGGAAATCTGCTAACAGGGAGTCGCATCAGTCAAGAGAAAGAAGCTGTATGTAGTCAACCAGCTGAATGGAGCTGGGATGTTATGAGTGATTTGGCATTAAACATGGAAATGTAGAATTTGGAGTTTGCCTAGATAGTTTTTGGTCTTGTTTTGGTCAAGTATTTTCTCACTATGCTTTCTTTCTATCCCTTGAGAATGGTAAACTATGTCCTGTGCCATTATATGTTGAAAGTTTGTGATCTGAGATTTGATTTTGCTTTCTCAGGCATTACATTTAAGAGATTGCACAAGTCTTAGAATAGACTTTGTAATTTTAAACAATGTTGAGTCTACTACAGTTGGTGGAAACTTTTGAAGTTTATTAAATGCATTATGTTATAACTATAAGCCTATGGGGACCAGGGAGTGGGATGTAGAAGTTTCTATGAGAAGTGTTCCATAGACTCAGGGAATGCGGCCTCATGGAGGAACTGTGTCACTATGGGGTGTGCTTTGAGGTCTCAGATGACTAAGCTAGGCCTAGTGTGGCAATTACTTCCTGTTGTTCCCACAAGCTTTGTGCCACTATTGCACTAGCATATTTTGTCGGCAGATCATCATTGTAAGTTGAAGGGTTTGAAGATTGGTTGGTGTTGACCTTTCTCATTTGTTAATGTGAAGAGCCTTTTCCAGTACCATGAACAAAGCCAGTAAAATAAAGGCTCTAGGTTGGTACAAGGTTACATTCTACAACATCAATGAGAGGTGTAGGTGTTATATTCAGCAAAAAGACCTTCCCATAAGTAGATGAAGAACAACTAATAGTCTTGACTCTTGAATGGGAGTTTTATGCATTGCCATGGGAACCCCTCCAGCAAACATCTAGATAAACAGTAACCCATTCTCAGTTCTGAAAGTTTTATTTGGTAATCAATGATGTTCTGTTGGGCTTCATCTCCCTGTTATTTGGCAATTTCATTTATATGAATTTGCCCCCACATCCACTATAGTCTTTAGGAAGCTTATACTGTTTAAAGTTTCCATATTACCCTTCAAACATTTCTAGTTTTAGCTGTTTCTCTCCACATTTCCTTTCATGCTTCCTTTTCTTTCCTCCCCATTTGATCTTCCCATTAGGGCCTCCCCATTCATCCATAATTGGTCTACTTGCCTTTCCTAAAAAGATCCATTGGTCCTCTCAAGTACTGTACTGTATATGTAATCTCTTTACTTTTATAGAGAATCAATGACTCAGCAGGTAAAATTGGTGTTAAAAACTGAATAGACACAATGTCTGTCTTTCTGTGGCTGGGTTATAAAACTCAGGATAATTCTTATTTTAGTTTCATCCATTAACTTATGAATTTTCTAATTTATTATTTTTAATGTCTGAGTAATATTCCATTGTGTAAATGTACTGCATTTTCTTAAGTCACTGAGCTGTTGATGGACATCTAGTTTGTTATAAATTTCTGGACATTATGATTCAAACCATTTTATATCCCTGCCTCCAACCTCCCTGAAGCCAAAAGAATTATTCAATGTTGGTCTCACCAGATAGTTTCTCTGTCTGTAAGAGAAACAACAGAGTTGATCAGGCAGCTAGAACAATGGCTCTTCAGGACAGTGTTACTGCCTCATCACCTTCACCCCAGGGAATCCATCCACTGCAACCTACAGTCACCCAGTACTAGAGAGATTCTGTTCTATCTACATCAGCTTTCCACACTAACAGACTGTGACTCACTTTCTTAAAGCTCATCTCCAACCTATTTCTAAAGATCTGCAATTCTTAAAATTTACCACTTCCCCTTGTACAATCTGTCAAAAAGTGAGACCCTAATTCCAAATACCGTAGTAACCTCTTTCCTACCCGCCAAACCAGCATGTCCATTCCAGGGACAAGTTGGCAGTTAGACTTCTCCAAAATGCCCACAGTCAGATGGGCCAAGTATCTCTTAGTCCTTCTAGATACATTTTTCTGGCTGGACAGAGACATATCTCACTGGTAATAAGAAGGCCCAGATGGCCTCTGACATCCTCCTTCAAGAGATAATTCCCCAGCTTGAGATTTTGCCTGTCTTCAATTTGATAATGGTCCCGAGTTTACTTCACAGATTTCTCAAAAATTATCTAGAGCCCTCAATATGCCCTGACGCTTTCATATTCTCTACCACCCTCAGTCTTCAGGCAAGGTGAAACAAACCAACCATTCTTTAAAATGTTCCTTAAAAACCATTCCTTAATATGTCAGAAGGACTTTACCTAGATTGGGTAAAGATACTACCGATTGCTCTTTTCAGGCTTAGAGCCCTTTCAAAGACACCTCTAGGTATCTCACCTTTCACACTTCTATACAAAAGGCCAGTTCTCCCTCTGAGAATATCTCCTAAATCTTTACCCCTCCCTAACCACCTCCTTCTACCCTCCTGCACCACCTTCATTTCCTTCTGTGAGATTTTATAGTGGGCTCACTGCCCAAGTTGTGCCCCAACCCATGTCCACCCAAAATGAGCATTAGAGATCAGGTCCTAGCCTCTCCTTCAAACCAAAGCCCTTCCCCTTTCTCTCCAAAAGGGACAAGACCCCAGAAAATAATGATAACAACCCCGAGGCTGCCTAACTTAAAGGCTTCCCCCATTTGATCCATCTGTGTAACCTTAAACCCTTCACCCCTTCCCTGCTCCAAGATAACTACCCCTGCACCCTCAGATCTCAAAAGAGACCAGCTCTGCTGCCCCCAAGTCCAAAAAAATAAAACTTTCATGTTGATCTTCCTCAAAATTCCCTGTCTGAGTTTTTGCTTCTAGGCTTCTTCTCAGAGGCAAAGTTAAAATAATTATCTTATAAACAAAACACTTTGAGATATTTCACCTCAACCTTCACTTTCTCCAGATTAACCCTCCAGTTGCCCAGGAACCATCTTACCCTGAAAACCAGTTGATCTGACGACCATCCCTTGAAGATTAGAGAAAAAAGAGCCGAGAGCAATTTTCAGAGTCGATAACAGGTAGAACAAAGACTGTTTCCCCCCAGCCCCCACAGAAAAATAGCCAAAACACCTAGGGTAAGCAAAAAATATGAGCCATTTTAACCTCTTCCCAACCTCAGATTTAGCAAAGATTGACAAACTTTATTGTGCCATCCCTAACCACTACAATCCCTTAGGGGGAATACCTCAAGGTTTATTTAAAAGATAGGCAAAGCCTAACCTAAAGTTACACATATCCCAATTTCAAACCTTCTTTCCCTCTCCCTTTTTTCTCTTAATCTATCATTTCCAAAGTTCCTTTTCAAACTCACAGTTTTTTCCTGAGTTCTAAAAAGAAGAAAAATTCATTGTCCCATGCCTTAAACTCATCCAGACTGCAAGAAAGGAGCTGCAAAACCAGAAGACCGACCGCCATAATATATAGCTCTCATTTCCAAAAGGACAAACTTTGCCCTTAAGACAGCTTAAAGCAGCCATAAAAGATCCCGTGGACCCTGCTTCGGTCCAATCAATGTTTTTCCTTCCCCCCTCGACGTAAACCTAGCTATATATATATATATATATATATATATATATATATATATATATATAATAAGCATAAGGGTGAGATGTAAGGATTCTGGCATGTAGCAGCAGAATTATAAAGCCATCATGGCGCTTGCAGAGCATGCAGAGGAAGAGCCTGCCCCCAGGTGTGGCTATGTAAATCTGTGCTCACTCACTCTCTTAAAAAAAGACAACACAGGAAGGCTAATCTCTTTCTCCTCCCCTACCTCTCTCCCTCATACCCACTCTGTAATTCCCGGGAACAAACTCTTGTGTGGCCTCTGGCAGTGAGTGTCTATTTCATGTGCAAAAGCAATACTTTGGACATATACCTAAGTGTGGTATGGCTAGATTGTGAGGTGGATTGTTTACCAGGTTCCTGAGGGACTGTCACACCGGTTTCCACAGTGGCTGGACAAGTTCACATTCCCACCAGCAATGAGTGAGTGTTCCATTTACTTCACAACAATGCCAGCATGAGCTATTATTTTTGTTATTAATCTTGAACTTTCTGACTGGTGCAAGATGACATATTAAAGTAGTTTTAATTTGCATTTCCCTGATGACTAAGGTTGAACAGTTGAGTGATTCTCTGACATTTCAGTTTCTTCTGAGAGTCTTGTTTAGAACTGTACCCGATATTTGAACTGGTTTATTAGCTTCCTTTATGTCCAGTTTTTTAGTTCTTTATATATTTTGGAATTGCTTGTCTATCACATGTGTAGTTCATAAAAGCCTATCTCTCATTCTGTAGCCTCTGCTTTGTCTGTGTGTTGGTGCCTTTATCCATGCAGAAGATTTTCAGCTACATGGGGTTCTATTTATTAATTGTTATTGTTAGTGCCTGTGCCATCAGTGGTCTGTTTAGAATGTGTTTTCCTGTGCCAATGAGGTAAAGATTATCTCTCACTTTATCTTTTATCAGACTTAGTGCACCTGGCCTTGAGGTCTTGACCCCTTGGAGTTGACTTCTGTGCAGTGTAATAAGTATGGATCTATTTGCATTCTTCTATAGGCAGACACCAAAATTTGAGCATTACCTTTTGTTGAAGATACTACATATATATATATATATGAATATATATGTATATATGTATGTATGTATGTATGTGTGTATGTGTATTACTTGGTCCTTTTTCCTTGCTACTTTAACATTATTTCTCTGTTATATATGTTCAGTGTTCAGATTATTATGTGTTAAGGAGATTTTCTTTTCTGATCCGATATATTTGATGTTTTGTAAGCTTCTTATGCCTTTATAGGCATATCTTTATGCTGGAAAAGATTTCTATGATTTTTGTTATATAAATTCTTTGAATTTTTTAGCTGAATTTTTGTTCTTCTATTTCTCTTATTATTTTGTTTGGTCTTTCCATTGTGTCCTATATTTCCTGGATGGTTTTGGACAGAAAATTTTTTAGATTTAACATTTTCTTTTACTGATAAATCTATTTCCTCTTTCATGTTTTCAGTGTCTGAGATTCTCATTTTTATTTCTTGTATTTTGTTGATGATATTAGCATTGGCAATCCCTGTTCACTTATCCAGATTTTCAACTTCCAGGACTCCTTCTGTTTATGGTTTTTATAGCTTCTATGTCTATTTTCAAGTCTTGAGCAGTTTCCTTCATCTGTCTGTTTTTTCTTAGCTTTCTTTTAGAAATTTATTGATTTCTTTCAATTTTTTGTTTGTCTTTTTCTGTTTCTTTAAATGATGTGTTCATATCTCCTTTAAAGATGGTTATCATCCTTACAAGTAAAGTTTAAGGTTGTTTTCTTGTGCTTCAGTTGTGTTAGATTGATCATGTCTTGGAGGTGTAAGATAGCTGTGTTCTGGATATGTCATATTAAGTTTTCTGTTATTGATTGTGTTGTTATACTTGATTTTAGGCAATAGAATACTTATAGGTCTAGGTATTGATTATTGCATTTGTCTTTATTAGTTGGGTGTTTTGTTCCTTAGTTTCTCTCTCTTTTCTAGTTTTCTGTCCTAATTGTCAAGATTTCTGGTGACTAGCCTGTCTTCAGGTCCAGTAGGGTGTCCCCTCAGAGATTTGAAGAGCAAGAGGTCCCTAGGTATGGCCTGGTCTCTGGTAATTTTTTCAAAATTGTAGACCTGCATATGAAGCCAGGGGCTGAGGGTGCAATCTGGAATTGTTGGGCAAGCTTAAAGGGCCTTAGTGGATACTAGGTGGTATCTTCCCTGGGGTTAGTAATGCTGTGGCCTCTGGTACAGATGCTGGGGCTGTTGAGCCAGTGTGGGACACATGGAAGTCTATAGTGGCTAGTTGGGCTTAAGGAGTGTTAGTGGATATTACACATAAAATAAAATGTAGGTGATAAAAAGAAAAACAATCTCTTTATGGAAGCTATGGATATAATGAGTCATGCAGTTTATCCACTAACTTGTTTGCAAGTGTTTACTGCAAAGTGTCTTGGGTCTTTTTCAAAGCCCTGGGTTTCTGGTACACTATTGATGCTGGGCTCTCATTAGACTCATCTTGGAATCCCATTGTTGCCCTATGTTATGGAGATCCTGCAGCTTTTGGTCTGCAGGACTGGTCCCTTTGTTTCTTCAGCAGATCACAGATCAAGGTAGATATTGGAAATGTCAGCTCATAGCCCTGCTCTGGCCCTGGGTAGTTGCAGGGTTGGTCAGTTGCTCTTCCTCATCCTCACCATCATGAAAGCATTGCCCTAGCTAGTTCATGCCATCAAAGAGCACAGGGTGGGGCCAAGTCTGATTTAACATCTTCAGGGTGGGCTGTCCCATACCTACACCTTCAGCTTAAATTTATTGCCAAGCATGGTGCAGGGGCCACTCACCCAAGTAATGCCATTAAGTGTTGGGCAGGGACAGCTCTCCCACTCTTATAATCTCAGGACCAGGTCTTCCACCTACCACAGGTGGTAGGAGGGGGCATTTCTCCCCTGCCCACATCACCATGTGGTATATGACGGGCAGGACCAGAACTCCCAACCTCTTGTTCTTGCCAACTTATCAATGGTCAATAGGGTCATATTTACTATGCTGTCCAGGAAAGGTGCAGGGCCCACTTTACAGATTGCTGCATCTGGTATGTGTGTGTCGGTGGTTGATTTAGGCCACTCACCTGCTACAGTTGGCAAGGGCCCAGGGAGGAATCTTTCCTTCACCACGTGGCATGCAGGACTTACTCTCCCGCTCTTAAACTCTAAGGGCCATCTTGCTCATGCCCCTCTATAGAGGTCAGTTCTATTGTGATACCCAGTAGAAGTTTAGGACCAGAATGCTTCAACAGGTGAGGGACAAGACCAGTTCTCCCTAGTGTTGCAATCAGTGAAGGGCAGGGCCAAGTCTCTACCATCTTATTCTCTTGGCCTTTGATAGTATCAGGTGCCACACACATCAATACAAACTGTGACTGCATCAGAACCGTGAACCCAGAAATGGCCTCTGAAGCATTACAGGCACACTCATCTCCATGGCCCTGAGTGTCAATTAAGCCACACAGATTAGCCCACTAACCTCTTCAGACATGCTTCTCTCCACAGGACATGAGCCATTCTGTCTCTCTTGTCATATCATCTGTTGGTTTACCATAATAATAGTGCCCATCTGTCAGTCACCACATGGTGCGAGGCAGGTCTGTGTTTTTTCCTTGGAGCATGTGGCAATGTGTCTGGGTATCTGTGTCTCACTCAGTTCATTATGGTGCTAAGCCTGACCATGCTTTCTGCCTTGAACCCTGGAGGAGTCCATCCTAGTCTTGCCTATGGATCTTGTCCAAAGAAATTCTTGTCTTTTATGTGTTGTTTGTGTTTCTTGTAATCTTGTTAGTGTATCTTTCCTTAGTTTGGAGCAGTTTTCTATTATGACTTCATTGAAAATCTTATCTTTGCCATTGACTTGAGATTTGTCTCTCTCTTCGGTCTATTATTTGAAGGTTTGATACGGCATTCTACATATAAAATGGTTCTTTGGGATGCACTCTACCAACTGAGTTACATCATCGGCTTCCAGCCTTCTCACCTGTCAGGAACAAGAAGTTGAGACCTTGCCTCTTGAAACACAAGCATGAAGCAGAAAGAACTAGAAATAACATTAAGTCTTTAAATTCTCAAAGCCTGCTACCAGTGATGTATTTCCTTCATCAAGACCACATCTCTCAAACCTCCTAGCACAACAACATCAATCAGGATCCAAGTGTTCAAATGCCCAGGACTTTGGAGGATATCTCATTTAAATCAGCACAGCTCTGGTCCAGTTTAGATCATGTTTTTGTGTCTCATATCTTAGTCTCTGTCTACCAATCTTAAAATCTCTGCTTTGGGGTTCATTTTAGATATTGTAAAAAATTTTTTAGTATTTTCTTTTGAATAAGCCCAAAGCACAGCTTTTAGCTACAGGCAGCTTTCTCTTTCTCTTCCTCCAACTCCTCCTCCTCCTCTTCCTCCTCCTCCTCCTCCTCCTCCTCCTCCTCCTCCTCCTCTTCTTCTTCTTCTTCTTCTTCTTCTTCTGCCTAAAGTTTGACAGTGGATCTGCATCTATTTACATCAGTTGCTGGAAGATGCCTCTCTGAACACTATTGGCCTGGTACAATTTATGAGTATAGTAGAATATTGTTAGGCATCAGCACATTGACATTTTCTTTCCAGTTCTGTCTGGTTCTATCCCAGTCCTCTGGGTCATTTAGTCTCTGGGTTGTGATGCTCCATCA
This sequence comes from Sigmodon hispidus, assembly GCA_004025045.1. NCBI lineage: Eukaryota > Metazoa > Chordata > Mammalia > Rodentia > Cricetidae > Sigmodon > Sigmodon hispidus. Next base: position 4,926 of record PVIH01026749.1, on the reverse strand, counting down.
GTGTCAGGGCTGGGCTTACTTTCCTGGCATGGGTATTAAACTAGACTGGTCATTGGTTGGCTACTTCCTCAAACTCTAGGCCACACTTATCCCATCACATTCCATAAACAGAGAATTTATACAGGTCAAAGTTTATGTGACTGGGTTGGACATTATTTCAATATTAACAAAAGTGCTGATAATACCTGGTAAGACTCTGAAGCCACAGTTAAATAAGACTCGATGCTTTTAGGAATGTTTTAGACACAAGAGAGTAGAAGCATACCTTGGGGTAGCAAATGGGATATTATTAATTTTACTATGTTTTGTTCACAGGGACTGGGAATAGCTAACACACACAGACACACTAAAGAGAATGGCTCACACGGGAAACCTGAGCTCAGATGTTCCTCTTCCACTGTGTTCCTGGAATTAAGGAAGTTCACTTTTCCATTTGATGGTACCATTTTCTAACAATGTTAATGTCAGGACTGCTCTTTTCCAGGTGACATGATAATTCTGGGTCTAGAGAGAGATGAGCTCATGTCATTTCTTCCTTATAAATACTTCTTATGGCCTCATTATACATGGATGTTTCTCAAAGGCCTGGTCAGGTGAGTGTTTGTTTTTTTATTTATTAACAGTAAAAGCTGTAAGTAGATGGTTAGTAAAGCAGAATTTTCTGTATTAAAATGATTAAAGAATTTTTTTGCTTAGAATTTTACCTTTGAAACATGCTGTATCATAAGCAAACAGATCAGATGTTGTAGACATAAATTATCAGTGTAATTATTTGCAGGAGGACATAGGTTTATCTTGCTGTGACTTTGAATATAATATACGTGACAGTAGAAGGTTGGGCTATAGGAACAAGGACAGGGCCTCCCAGAAAGACCAGGACAGAAAAGGCTAATAGGGTGAAAACAATCAGTGCATGTTATATATTGATTGAAAATGTCATGAAATCCTCCACTTTGTGCAATGAATGTAAACTATGACAAATGTATAGAGAGGCCCCAAATGGAATATTTTAATGAGAATATCTAACCATGGGCTCTCTTGAGTGTATGCTTTAAAAATTCTAAGAACAGGGTTCCATCTAGGTAAAGCCAAATGTGTAGATCTTCCATTCCTGCCAAAAAACAAAAACAAAAAAAAAACAAAACACCTGAAATAACTTACAGGGTGAAAAACAGAATCCACATTAATTTGTTTGCAGGAGTAGTTTTAAAATATTATATTACACTTAAATGTTATTTTGTGTTTTGTCATTTTACTACTTTTCTCAAGGGACTATGCATTTATTAAAAAAACATAAGCCAGAATTATACCACAATATTAACTAATTTAGAGTTCAGCAGTAATATCCTATTCTGCTAATTTTGCATATACTTAGAAATTCTGAGGAAAGTTTTAACTTTTGACCTTCTAAAACATAAGATGTTCTTAACATTGTATAAGTAAGTTTACATTGTTTTAAATATATTAGTTAGCCTATTGCTGTGATTTCTAATGAACTAGTATTTTTCTGGGTATTTAAAAGTATCTGGAAAGCTCACTTTGCTTATTTATTAAATGTTTGTTAATTTATCTTTACAAAAATATACGGTGGAAAACTTTCAGTTTGATATTGAGTGTTTTAATTAAATAAGTTAAGTTTTGATATTTTAAATTTTCTAAACTGAACTTTATAACATTGATACTGCTGTCATATTGAATAAGATTTTCATTAGCAACGAGAAACTAATTTCAATTCTCAAATAATATAAAATTATTTAAAGTCAAAACCCCTAGGGTTTTCTCAATTAGTTAGAAAATACAATTGCTCATTAAAATACAAATTAATAAAAAATTCTATGTATGTATAAATTAATTGCTGAATGTTATCAGTCATTTTTTTATTTTTGGGGTTTCATTTACTAATATATACAGGAGACTCAAATGGAAAATGAAGGCAAGTGTTGTGGCACACACCTATGGTCCCAACAATTTGGAGGCTAAGGTAGGAACATTGTGAGTTTGAAGCCAGTCTGAACTGCAGGCAAGACACCTACCTTCCCCCACACAAATACAACAAAATTAAAGTGTAAATCAGGTAGCATACAATTATGAAATTGTTGTTTAAAGAAATAAAACAACCAATGCCAGTAAAAGTCATTAGGTAGCTGATGACAGATTATCAATACTGCAAAAACCAAATGATTACAAATAAATAGGGTTTGTGTTTGCAAGCTTCACAGAATTTTCAGGTTTTCTTGAGAAATTCACATTAAAAGTCTTTAATGATGCACTAGGTAGAAAACTTGTGTATTTGTTCAGTTATATAGAAAAAAGAGATACAGTCTTTATTTTATTCAAGTTCATTAATTTTTTGAACATATTTAATATAACTCTCAGTTTTCACTCTGTTCTCTTCAGGCATTCATGATGGCAGTCCCAGAATGGAGTATGTTATTGACCTAGTCTTAGTCTTGATAGTCCAGTAATTTCACACACACACACACACACACACACACACACACACACACACACAAATACACACACACACTTATAGTTATAGCAAACTTATTCATATCTTTCCCAGACTTATACCATATTTCTTATGATCAAGCTCTGGGCATGACTGCTTCCTCAGTCTCTGCAGATACTGCTGCTGCTGCAGCTGCTGTTGCTGCTACTGCTTCATCTCAGAGACTCAGAGCTGTGAGATTGTAATATTCTCATCAGTGTCTGTGTGCTTCCAGTTTCACCTGTGCTGAATTCCATTTTCTAATAATAATTCATGCATTTTAATTTTTAATAGCTTTAGACAATTGCTAAGACTTAATACCTTAAATAAACAATTACTTATTTATACTGGAATTATGTATTTCATAAAGATTTCATAAAACTGATCTTTGTGGCTAAGATTTTCATCTTCTTGAATTCCCAGAGATTTTAATGTTGCTGATGGTAGATGAGACATCAGCCACCACATGTACCTTGTTGTCTGAATGTCACATAATCACTCTTGTTCTCTCTGAGCAGTCATACTGCAATTTTATTACCCCCTAAATAAGGTAAATATTATAATAAAAGTGATACTTTGATCTGATATATTTGTATGTTAATTATGTTTTTAAATTTTCACCAAGAAGAATACAAAGACCACTATACATTCATAAAACAAAACTGTTTCAAGTCAAATACTTAGATAATGAAATGGTAAAATGAATTTTCTTGGAAGAAAAATGCATTGAGATGCTCTTGGTTTTTATTGCTTTACATCTTTCCAGACAGCAGCCTGTCGTTTGGTCTGAATAAATTTAATAGTGATGGCCTCTCTGTAATATGAATGTGTATAAGTATTCTTTGGGTTTTAGTAAATACAACTAAATACTGCAACATAAGCTGACTATTTTTAAAAATAAAACAAATAACTTTTCTCAGTACATTTATATGTTAACAATTCCATTTGTATCAATGGTAGCTATGGTCTTTTCTAGTTAAGTCCCAGCCAAAGTGAACTCCATAGAACGATGCCACATGATGAATTAGAAGATGTATCCCTTTTTGTAAGTCATAAATATTTACAAATTAATCATTGAGATTATACGAATTATAGGATATATCTCTGGGCTAAGAAAAAAATTAGGTCACTATTTTTCACTTTATTATCATCTTTTATATTATACATACTTCATATTGTAGATGTGCAATTAATTAAAAATATTTTCCATGTATGGTTTGTCCATTTGTAACTTTAAAATTGAATTGAACTACCATTTTTTTCAGTTTGAAGATCAAGAGTTGAATTACATGTTATCCTGTAGCTATTACTTATTTATTGAATATTTATTAATATTTATTTATTTTAATTATATATAAGAATTTTTGTCTGTATATTTGTCTGTGTGGCACTTGCATGCCTGGGTCAGAGAATACAATGTCTCTCTCAGAACTAAAATTACAGATGGCTTTGAGCCACCACATCACTGATGGGGACCTAACCCGGGTCCTTTGCAAAAGTAAAATGTGTTTTGAACCACTGAACCATCTCTCCAACTCATATCATGGAGCTATTAAAGCACAGAAGAGCATGGTACAGCTACTGTACATGTATGTTAGTGGGAGAATCAGATGTTCGACTGTGGAAATTGGGTTAAATCTACGCTTACACTAGACCAAACATTTTAAGAGGAAAAATATGTAAATATAAAATGTGTGAATTATAGTGTCCAATCCATGATAATGTTACACGGTGGGCTCAGACACTAACTTCTGAATTATTCTATATATACATGCATGCACCCATCTATATTTGTAGAATATACAAAGAAAACTTTCAAATACAATTGGGCATATTTTTCACACGATATACTGAATTAATGTGATAGTTTTCTACTTTTTTTATCACAAAGCTGCTTTGAAAATACTGAATTATAGTAATTGGACCAAATAATGATATTGGTAGCCAGGCTAAAGCACTAATAGAAGCAGCAAAACTAAGACTGTTGAGTGAAATTGTAAAAAAGAAAAGAAGTGTCTTAATTTCCACTGCATGGGAAGGAATCTCTTTTAAAATAGAAATTTCCAAACAAGATCACTATATGATCATTATCTACAAGTTTGTGTTAGTCATAATATGTTCTAAATAGTGTTTGCCTTAGTGTCACATGTTTGATCTTGTTGGAGGATCCAGCTCCACATCTTCAGATGTGAGTACGTACCTGTAGTTACTACAGGAAAACAAAATGGGACATGGCCAGGGTGCTGCAGGTGGTCATGGGCAGCAACAGAGAGGAGAAGAGCAGAGCAGAGTACATGTGACCTCATCAGGGAAAGGGGAAAGGAGGGTTCCTTAGGGAGAGGGGGATGGAGGTTAACATGGGAAGGCGGGAGGAAGGTACCATAGCAGGATAGAGTGATCTGATGGGAGAACGGGATAACGGGGGTGGTTCTTAGGTA